>JAPKLX010000325.1:222712-251742 GCA_026898415.1 Leonotis leonurus
GTTTTCTTTGCTGGAGTTCTTGAACTGGATCCTTGGAACGAACCCCTGCTTCTGGCTGGTCCGCTTCTTTGTCCAGTTTTGTATGATCTAGCCTTCTGTCTAGACCACATTGTCCTTGGCTTCCAAGATCTTCCTCTTGGATTTCTTTCTTTGTAATAGGGTTGGTACCTATTCTTTCGTCTTTTGGTTATTAATGGCTCGCCTCCAATAACAACTGGAAGATCATTATCTTCACAGTTTAGATGAGCTGCTTTGTTGATTCTTCGCAGCTTTTTCAGGTTTTTCTGAGCGGTGGCTTGTTGACACCACTCTGAAAGCTTTTGATGTACATAAGACATCCTTTTGGCAATGTTGTCGCTGCCTTTGGGGATGTAATCTCTTATCATCATCTCCTTCCATGGGCTTGGAAACTTTAGGAAGAAAATTTCCTTCGCGATTGTCTCATCAGCTTTTGACTGATGCTGGTAGATCGTAAAAAGCTGAAGAAATTTATTAAGCGCCTTTGGATCCAAGACTGTAAGTCTTAGATTATATAACGCCAATAGATACTTTCTTCTTTTCTCTCTATCGAATCCCTCGTAGTATCCTTCTCCGATGAAATGATCTTTGAAGAGGACACTCATCCTTCGGATAATTTCCGAATAAGATTCCTCATTGAAGCATTGATTTTTTACTTCGATATGGAATCCTTCCCAGGCGATTTTTACCACGCCTGCAAGACTGGTCTCAAGAATTTTAACCAATCCTTCTTTGTTAACATCGAGAGTAGCTGCTGCAATCCGCATCGCTCCTCCCCATTCGTCGATCACCGCTTCTCGATCTTTGAAGCTGACTTCATCAAGATCAAGCATTACGCCATATGGATGGATAGGATCCAGGGTAGCCTTTCCAACCGGTGAATCTTGGATTCTAGGTTGTCGTCTCTTCTGGTTCTTTCCATCAGTATGGCCTCGTCTGGTACCGTTGCGGTATATGATGGTCCAGCATGGAAATCACGAGCTTCCCTCATGACTTCTTCAAGTGGTGGTGGTGCTTGCTGATTTAATGGTACGGCAGCATGTCCCTCCACCATCTGGTGTTGGTTCATCTTTAGATCAACCACCTTCATGTTAGAAAAAGATTCTGCTAACTCTTGTAGATCTTCAAGTCCAATTCTTTCAAGGTTACTCATGATTTTTCACCTTGAAATAATCGTACATATCTTTCCACTTGAGGATCTTTTCCTTTATCCTTCACTGGTAGAGGATATTTTGGCCCTTCGGGGAATAGCATCCGGTTCCTTTTTTCGGGAAGAGATCTGTTCTCCAATTGGCCAACTCGACTCTGAATATCTTGCAAGATGGTTAGAATCTCATCTTGTTGACTTGATATTCGTTTTATCTCCTGGGGTACATTAATTAGGCGGTTGCCATAATTTTGTACCGTCTTCTGGATCTCCCTTAAATCAACCGAAAATTTTGATAAGTCGGGGTCAATTTCTCGGAAGACCGGAGTGAACTCCCTCATGTCTTGACTCATTAGAAATGGGTTGAATGTCCCATTTCCATTTGCTGGTTTACCTCTCTTTGTAGAGAGAGGTTTGCTGTTTGCAGATCTTGGTATCTGCACATCATAGTGATAATCCGTGACTGTTCATCTCCGGATACAGGACTATGAATCCTCTCGTCCAACTTGGAAGCCCAAAAGAAAAATTTCTCTTGGTGCTGTCTATTCATAATCTCCAATATTTGGAGAAAATTCCTGTAACCAAAGCATCTCGGACAAGAGTCCGGATCCATATTCTCTTAGAGTCTCCTCCGTTAGGAAATAATTAAATGCAATAAATAATATAATTCCTTAATAAACCTAAGGCTCTGATACCATTTTTGAAGTGCTGTATAATACCAAGATTTATCTCAAAACATGCGAATAAATGATCAACATGTTCTAATTTCAATAAGTAATATGCTCAAAATTCTGTTTATAAAACCCCGGTCGTAAAACCCAAAAATCCGGTCGTCAAAACCCGGTCACTATTCCAAAATCCGGTCACTATTCATCAAAACCCGGTCACTGTTCATCGACCAGATTTTGATATAAAATAAAACCTGCCGAATTTTTAATTTTTATTACCATCTTAAATTATTTTGAGTATCTTTACTAATTGAAATCATTTTGAAATACTAATTATTAATTAACTATATATGAACTAGAGAAATTTGTTCTTAATTAAGCATTTTAACCATGGGCAAAATAGTCTTTTTGGGCACTTTTCATAGACTTTTACAAAAGAGGGCACTTCTCATGTATATGTTATAGAAGAGGGCATATTTCATAAATAACTCTAAATATTTTGTACTCCTTATTTCAACTAAAAGTGGTTCTTATATCAACTAAAATACTCCTTATATCAACTAAAAGTGCTTCTTATATCAACTAGTTTCGCCTGTGAAAGTTTTTTGATTAAATCAAATTATTTTTAGTAGGACAAATGGAGTATTCTTTTTCGATATCTTAGTAGATTGTTGCCCGTCGAAATTCGACGGAATTAATATTTTATAAAATTTATAAAAATATTTGACATCATTTCGTTTATTACTACTTGTTGTCTTAGATATATGAATTACTTATTCGTATACTAAATATGTATAGTAAAAATCGTTAATTATGTTGACTTTCTTATGATAATCTTGCAATCGATTTAAAATTAATGAAAAAATAAATTTACAACTTCATATATATATCATAAATATTAAATCCTCGTAGACTTGTCTATTAAAAGAATCGTATTAACAACTTAATATATTTTTTTAAAATATATTTGAATTTAATTTATATACTCATATTCATTCTAAAGGAAAGTAAAAATGATTTTAATACTCATTATTAGTATATGTGTTCAAAAGAATCGTAATCGGCAGTTTTAGGAACCGAATCGTCAAAGATCATTAAAATTCTGAATCACAACTGTATATGAAGCGGTTCGATTTCAGTTTCAAATGTTCAGAATCGTGAACCAATTGATTTTCGTCTTACGTCCATATAATAATATGTGTTATAAATTTGAGTACATATTATAAATAAATATTATTAATGAAAATAAACTATATTTGAATATTTATAAAACCAAACCAATTTATTTGAATTTTATGCATGCGTACTCATCTCAAAATCGATAAATGTCTTGTTATACATCATTTTGTTTATAAATATCGTATTAGAAAAGTTAGTAAGTAGGTAATAATAAAGTTGAGTTTCAATATTTAATAATGATATGTTAGAAAATATAGTTCTGGGAAGAGGAAAAATATAAATTGCAGTAGCTATTTTATCCTTTTACAAAAGAGTAAAAAACATAATAAATTCGGAGGAAAATCTGGAGGCCGAGTCGAGGAAGGATCTTCTTTCCGCAAGACAATATTATACCCCGGTAGTGCTTTCGGTAAGGTGTAGATGTCTCCAAAGATAAAACGACTTTCGTCTCGGAGGTGGCAGCACCGCGAACCAAAGAGCTCCGGCGAACTGGAAAAGGTTGAGGACAAAACTCCTTCTAAATACTTGAAGAGAAGATGCAGCAAGATGAGCTTGTGAATGATGATGTCTCGTGTATGTCATGTTAAGTGAAATGCATAGAGACCACCTATATAAAAGTCAAATCCACACAAGAGGAGTTACATGAATTAATTATAATTAAAATCCATTCATGGCAATTAATTCACATTAAACCACTGGACGTTACGAGAGTTACAAAATTTAGTGGTAATTAATTATAATTGATCCACCTAATTTGGACATACATTTGTCCACATTCATCATAAGCTTGTCGATCACCAGATCGATCTCACAAAACTAGACAGATCACTGTCACAGATCGTTGGGCAGGTCATGGCACAAGCCATGGCACAAGCTGTCTGGGACAAGCCATGGCACAATCTGTCTGGCACAGGCCAGGCCACCAGACCAGAACACCATGCAGCAGGCCAGGACACTGCTGGACCAGAACACCATCTGCTGGGCCAGAACACTGCTGGACCAGAACTAGATCATCTGCTGGACCAGAACACCATCTGCTGGACCAGAACACTGGACCAGATCATCTGTTGCACCAGAACACTGGACCAGATCATCTGCTGAACCAGAACCAGATCTTCTGCTGGACCAAAACCAAATCTTCTGCTGGACCAGAACACCATCTGCTGGACCAGAACACTGGACCAGATCATCTGCTGGACCAGAACCAGATCTTTTGCTGGACCAGAACCAGAACATCTATTGGACCAGAACACCAGACCAGAACATGGACCAGATCAACAGACCAGAACATGGACCAGATCACCAGACCAGATCAACAGACCAGAACATGGACCAGTTCACCAGACCAGATCAACAGACCAGATCAACAGACCAGAACATGATGAATGTTGGTTTTATAACCAATGTGGGACAAGAGTTTCTCTTCACCTTTAGTCCCAAACACATAACTCCATACTTTAAGTGACTAACTTTAAACCTTTATTTCTCACTCACCGGGAATCGGTTTAGAGAAAATAAATATACCACGATCATCTACTCGAAACGTAGATCGACCCTAGGTCATTTAATTTCCTTAAAATTAAATGTCACGTCACTTAAAACTTGGTCAAAAATTATTGACCACTATAAATATATATAAAAATATATATATTAAATAAAGCGATTCCTACATGATATACAACCAAAAATAATTAATTTGATTGAATCAACAAATATGTATCAAAATATACTCATTAAATATTTTTTATATTAATGAAAATAAATTCACATTATATATACATATATATTCATTATCTGATTAAAAATTAAATATATATACTCATGTTGATTGAAAAATTACATATATATAGTTGGTGTTATATAACACTAATATAAAAGTTCTCATTATTTTTGTGTGTTATCGAGTGTAAACAATTGTCTAAATTCATGCCTTAATTGTGGAATTGAGAATATTATGACATTAATTGAATTCAATAGTTGCCCGAACAAAAAATACATAAGTTTATATATCTTTAATTATTATGATAAATAATTAGGAATGTTAATTTTTGGATTAAAGATTAAATAAAATACATGTAAAGCGTAATAATAAAAACTTTTAAAATATCTACCCACTAATAGATAGCTTAATATGCGAGGTAATGGTGAAGCTCAATTTCATTATCTAATAATGATATACTGTCAAAAATCATCAATTTCATATAACTATCAAAAATGCATCGAAATATATTCATTAACTATTTGTTTTATATTAATGAAAATGAAACATAAATATGAAATAATATACAACTAATATAGGATATATAAATAAATAAGAAGACTATATAGTACTTCTTTATATTTATATATTACTATTATTTTAATAAAAATATGATTCTTAAATATTTATTATCTATATTAAAAAATATATGTGGATTGTTCGAATAATAAGATAATTAAAAGTTTATTATAATCATCACATGTAATAAATTATATATATTAAAAAAAATATTTTCAAATAATGTGAACTCTATCAATTTTTATGTATGGTTTATAAATTTTCATTAGATTTTAAATAACAGATAATCTAATATAGGATATATAAATAGATAAGAAGATTATATATTATTTTATATTTATATATTATTATTTTATTGAACAATATAAATTTTCAATTTTGATTATTTATATTAAAAATTATATATGGATCGTTAGAATAATTAAAAATGTGTTATAATAGTTATATGTGATAAATTATATTTATTATTTTTTTTCAAATAATGTGAAATCTAGATCTTTTCATACAATTTAATTTTAATCAAATTTGAAAAGGTTGTAGATAATTTACATAATTTATTATTAAATTAGTTATCAAAATATACATATCAAATTAATATATCACTATATATATATATATATATTAGATTTATGAAAATAATATAGAGTACTGCTTCTGTCCGAGTAAGCTTGACACAATTTATTATTTTAATACACTCATTTGAATATAAATTGTGACATGCTTACTAGGACGAAAGAAGTAGTATATAATACAATATATAATATACATATAAATAAAAATATAACATAAATTTCATATACTGCATGAAAATAAGAATATATAATTTTATATATGATTAATATGATATATTCATTCCAAAATTATGAGAATTTAAATAAATATGAATGAATTGATTTAAGAGTGTCACGTATGATTAGTATCATAATAGTATTAATAATATATAGATGTTCATAAATTTAATATATATATATAGCCATATATTAAAAGAACATGAATTGAATTTGTTTAGCCTAAAATGTGTACTCTAAGTTCTCGCAAATTATACGAGGTTGATTGCATGTAGCAAGCTAACCCCGGTCGGATCTCGATGGAAAGCTCAGCAGGGCGGCTCTAATCCTAAGTGTTATTAAAACAAGAAAAAAGAAATCCTAAACATACTATGACCATAAGATGTAATAATATTACATAAATCAAAAGCAATTAAAAATTAATACCAACGGATTGAAACTTTAGGATAAGATGCTCAACTCCTATTCAATGTCTAATTGATCATGCATCCATATTCGATTAAGAATACCAAAGGTTGCTTAGCAAATTACTTTCGTATTAATACACTAAGTGTAAAATCCAGAAAAATCAATACGTTTATTTGAAATTTTATTTAATATTATTATTATTATTAAGAAAATATCGTTTGAATATATTAGATTTTTTTTTTATTTTTTTTAAGCGTAGTTATAAATTTTAATTATTTAAGATAAATGTTTGACTACAACGGTAACGTTTACACATGATTAAATTGGAAAAATAAATTTTCTTATCATGTGATTATAATACCTAATAATAGAGCTCGTCGAGACGAACCTGTGGACACCAAGATCATAAAAATCGGATATCGTTTGAGTGCTCGAAGAATTTTTAAAGTTTAAGACGAGAGGGATATATATACATTTCCTTCCTCCTTCCTCCTCATTTGTTTCACTCAACCCAAATTATAGAGTAAGGGTCCATTTGTTAGGATAGATGAGATATAGTGAGATGAGATTAAAATAATATTGGGGGATGAGATTTGAGGTGATAAAATTAATCTCATCTCTCATTTGGTAGGAAATTTCAACTATGAGATAAAAATAATATCTCATTTGGTTGGGAAGATTAAAATAATCTTTAGGAACCTTTTTGTAGTACAAATACCATAATGTCCTTAAAGCTAATGTGGTTTCTACGTTTTATTATATCACCCATGTCTACTTTTTAACAACGGGTGGATATCATGTCATTTATAAGTGAGGTGTGTTTTCCAATGTAGATTGTGAAGGAGAGAGGTAAAGGGTATAATGGTATTTTGATGTTAATGCACTTTTTACTGTAGACATGAGATAAAAATAATACCTAGTGGTTGGAGGGATTATAATCCCTCCATATCCATAGCTACAGTGGCGGGCCGAGATTATAATCTCGGGCCGTCCAGAAAATCATTTTCCTACCAAATGCATGATATAGTGAGATTAAGTTAGTACATCTCACTATATCATGTCTACCAAATGGACCCTAAGAGACTAGAGAGAGGTGCTCTGCACCTTCACTGCCGGAAAGCCGCCGGACATCCGCCGGCCGGCCACCGGACCACCGCCGGAAAATTTTTCCGGTGACCAAATGAGCCCAAATTTCACCCCGAGCTTCCTTTCAACGTGTAGATTCCAATTTCGGGGTCCGATTTTCCAGAAAATGGCTAGAAGGCAGCCATGCAAGGCAAAACTTTTGGTCAAGGTAGTAAGTTTGATCTTTCTTACCTTCTAATTTCTCCATTGTCATCTTTCACCTCTCACCCATTCTTTCTACCCTTTTCACAACCATGCTCCGGAAAGAAGAGGGCAACTCCGGTGAGGAGAGGAAAACTCCGGCAAGCCCACCTTGAAAGCTTCACCTTCACTCAATTATCTTAGCTCTTCAATAAGGTAGTCATTGTTCTTTCTCCTTACCAATTTAGACCGGAATATGGTAGGATTATGAATTGTCTTGTGTTAGTATGTGATAATATAGTTATTTGATTTGAAGATTAATATTTTGATGTTGTGTTAGTGATAAAACATGATGAACTAGGAGACTAAATCTTGCTTTACATTCTTATGTTGAAACTTCTGCGTGTTTTTCTGTTTCGTCGTTTCTGTATAGTATGATATCCGAATTTTGGTTTGTTAACATGATAAAATACTAGAACGAGTTAGGAGTAATTTCCAATTTGAATCACTCAGTTTCGTTATATTTTCGATTTGTTATGAATTTTTCAAAATGATTGCGCAAACTGTCAAATCCTGCGAAAATTTGGGCATTTGTCTAACTTTGAAAATTCGGTAAAAATTTAGTAAAATGATTTTATGTGGTTTGTATTCAGAATATAAAACTTTTAGACGTTATGGTTACTTTAAAATTTGTTTTGATACAATTTGAGTTATTTTCGATTTATTATGATTTTTCAAATTCAACTGCTCATTTAACTTGAATATGTGTGCTTGCGAAAATTATTTCGAAACTATGTGATTTTATTTTAGATTATTGACTCAATGAAACTCAAAACTATTTTTAAGGCATGCCCCTTATGATGTTTTTAGTATTTGTGTAAAATTTCACATTCATTAGATTTCGTTTGATAGACTAACAAAAATACAAGTTTTAAACGTTTTAAAAGGTCTTGAAAGTATAACCTCATATTTTTATTCTTTGAGGGGTATTAAAAATGAATTTTGAATATGTTCTCTTGAAAAACATTGACTTTGGAATTTTGGAAAGCTATTGTTGAAATTTCACAAATCTATCTTTAATAGTTGAGATAAATTTCATTTTGAAAATGTGTCTGTGTAAGTTTTCACTAAAAATCACAATTGGAAGTCCAAACATATCTCAACTCATTAGTCATTACGAATTCCTTTACTTTTAAATGAAACTTAGAACATGATTATTTCGAATAAATATAATGAGAAATCCACAATCCTATTAAGTTGAAACGAGTCATTACTCGAAGTTCACGAATGATGTGATTATTTAAAGTAGTCGTTTAGTCTAGCTAAGTTTTACTCCTTCTATCTTGACGCTCGAATTGACTACAAACGGATTGAAATTGATTAAGTGGTTGGACGAGTCTCGTAAATGATGATCATCGGGTAATAAATAGGTCAACATTAGAATGGTTAGACCTTAAGTTGAGGAAGCACTAGAAGTGATTAAGGTTGGAGAAGATGTTAGCGCCTATCAATTTGTACTTAGCCATGAGATTCATCTTGTAGGGTCTTACAGAGGAATATCATCTATCATATACAATGGAATGTGAGCTCCATACATCGGTGACATGTGTGGGTCTATTTACAGTACAATATTTTGAGTTAATAAGCTCGAACTACTTTTTATGAAAATGTTAATTTACATGCCAAATGTTTTATTATGCTCATGTGTATCCTATATGTGATGGATCGGTATTACCGTAACCATTGATTGGCGCTGCCAATGATGTAAGTTAACAATTGTGCCTTGAGCCGAATCCGGCCAAGGTAGTGTACACGGAAAGTCCGGATTGAGTGAACTTGGCCAGGTTCCCCGGTCTTGGCGAAAGGGGATTATTCGCGGAAGACTTCGGTTTTCCCCGTCTAGTCGCAATGAGGAACACAATGAATGAGCAAAGAATGATGAAGAGCTCAATATGATGGTAAAATGTATGTTTTCATATGTGTATGATGAGCTTTTGTTTTGAAACGTCATGCATCATATGGTTGGGCATGTAATATTCTTTAAATGACGATTTATGTTGTTTTTCACTGAAAAAGTTGGGCAACGACTCACACTGAGTACACAAGTACTCAGCCCAAAATTTCTTTCAAATGTTTATTTTTTCAAATTTTAGGAGGACGGTGATGAGCTGGCGACGAGGTGGGCCTCATCGAGAGTCTTATTCATATATGTCGATTACGTTGGTGAGATGAATGTCATATTGTTATTTATTCCGCTGCTAGTCGGTTTCATCTTATTGATGACCTTCATTATCCAAACTCATGGTCTATCATGCTGACCGTCAATATAAAACTTTCAACTTTTGATCCTATTTATTTCAATTTTTACGGTTCAATGTCTTCATACATTGAACTCGTGTCGTGTCTAGAGTGTCCAAAATCCTGGAGTTTACCCTTCTTCTTCTATTGTTAATCATTACTTTATCGTTATGAAATATTTCTCAATTATATTTTCGTTGAATTCTTATTCCGCATAGGCCCCATCCTGCGGGGCGTGACACTAAGCCGTGACCTTTACTTTCGTATACAGTTCACACATCTAGTAATTGCTTAATCTCATATAAATTATTATTATTCTTTACGTTTCCGATTATGAATAATGTTGATTAACCATAGGTCTCATGTCAAGCGAATGATCAATCTACTTAACATAAACTTATGAATTTAATGGTGATCAAGTACTAAATTCCATACAAAACGAGTTAATCAACGATCATACATCAATAAAACATCAAATAAGAACATAAACACCCAATCCTAGTAAGGATCTAACCAAGCATGATATACATGGTAGAATCACAAACGGAAACCATAGAAAGGAAACTTACTACTTGAAACGTAAGGATCCAAACTCGGATTCCACTTCAATCCATCGAAATTCACAACATCCTAAACTAAGAAAGCGGTAAAAAGTGTGTTGAAGAGGTTCTATCTATGTTACATAGGTGGTAAGAAAGAGAGAGCAAATGACGCCCAAAAGGATGATTTAACCACGCCTGCAACTGCCAGCCAGCGGTCGCTGGCCTTGACCTTCTGTTCCACTGCAGCAGCATTCCCAGTGATCGCTGGCTGCACGGTCAGTTTCCTTGTGCTCGATTCCATCCTGTGCCATGCTTGTCTCGCCTCTTCCTCGTTCGGCTCTGCACCAACGACCTCTTCCGCACCACTCCTAGCTCAATTCCATCATCTTTCACTCCACCTTGCATCATACACTACAAAACAAGAATCGGCGTAAAAACGAACTAAAACAATACGAAAAATATAAAAACAAAGACATAGACACAACAACACAACGAGTTAAAATGCAACAAAAACACACTAAACAAAATTCAATATTTACTCGAACAAAAAAAAATACATAAGTTTGGATATATTTAATAAGTATGACAGATAATTATGAATGCTAAGTTTTACGATTAAAGATAACTATCTACTAATAGACAACTTAATATGTGGTTAATGATGAAGTTCAATTTCATTATATAATAATGATATAGGCCGAAAATCATCAATTTGATTGAATGATCAAATATGCATCGAAATATACTCATTGACTATTTTTTATATTAATGAAAATGATACTTTGATATGAAATAATAGACAATTAATATAGGATATATAAATAAATAAGAAGATTATACACTACTTTATATTTATATATTATTATTTTAATAAAAAATATGATTTATTCAATTTTTATTATCTATATTCAAAAGTATATATGGATTGTTCAAATAATAATATAATTAAAAGTATGTTATAATAATGATATATAATATATTATATATATATTAAAAAAATCAAATAATGTGAGCTTTATAAATTTTTATATAATTTATTTTTATTAGATTTGAAAAACATATAATCTAATATAGAAATCTTGACATTTTTATATAATTTATTAATTTTCATTAAATTTTAAAAAATTGTACATAATTAGTTATCAATATATATATATATATTAAATTAATATATCACTATATATATTATATTTATTAGAATAATACTTAAATATGAAATAGTATATAATATGATCTATGATATACATAGAAATAAAAACATATAACACAAATATCATATGCCTATATGGAAATAAGAATTTATAATATTATATATGATTAATATATAGATAAAATTTCAAAAATCTAGAAAAATATGAAAATTAAATGGGAGGCTGAGAGGGATTCAAGGGCTGAGGTGGACAATTTGAGCCGAACTTGTATTATAGTATAGATTCCCTCTGTCCCGCTAGATTAGACGCATTTTCCATTTTGAACATCCCACTAGATTAGACGTATTTTTATTTTGGGTAACTTTTACAACTTAATCCTACTCAAGAAGTGACGTGGGTTATAATTATCAAAAGAAAATATAAAACAAATATTGGTTTTCAATCCAAAAGCAAATGCGTCTAATATAATGGGACGGATGAAGTATTATTTATAAAAGTAATAAATCTGACTTTAAAAAAAAATTAGAGTTCATATATTTTTTATTTTTATACATTTTTATTTATTTATTTATTTTACATGCCTAAGAGAATTTGTTGAAAACAATGAGATGAAATATGCACATATGAAGGTTGATGTATATTATGGTTCTATTATTTCAAAATCATGATCGAATCGTTGTTATAATAGTTTACAGCTCAAAATCGGATTGTTCAAGGTGATTTCGATTTCAAGCCGGTAGTTTTTTTTATAACCATTCTAAAAATATGCACTTTTATATGAACTTACAAGTTAAATTGTAATTTTATGGTTTATAAACAATGATTATATATAATATAAATGATAAAATTGGATTAGAGATAGAAAACATATTCAAGTAAATATTGAGAAATCGACGGTCCGAAACCGCTGATTAACCATTCCTAACATTTGGAAGTGAAATATAATCGTTCTCTACACAATTACGATTCAGAACCGAACTGCTGAATACGATTCCTAAAATTTTCGATTACGATTTAATTTCCACGATTACGATATTTTTTTTAACACCTATATTAATGATAGGGGATGATGTATGACAAAAACAACAATCATATTGAGTGTACTCGAGCACATATCGGTCTTATTTGTTGATTATTGAGGCGATGCATTCACAAAATGTTTGGAGCTTAAATGTTTTTTTAAATATAAAATTATTAAAGTATCAATTTTAGCATATTAAACACACTTAACTATCTCCAAATTTATAAATAGTAACTATTTTCTTTTCTCTTTTTTCAGAACGAAGATATGCGAAGGCTGAGAGTTTTGTTGAAGTATTGACGGTACACTACCAAAAATGCAGTAAGCATTTAATTCAATGCTTCAATTGGGTATCTGGGTATGAAGATACAATAATGCATATTTTTTTGTTTATAAATTAAGGAGCTATAATGAGAGAAATAAGGGGATATGCTAAAGATTACCCTTTCTTTATCTGAATTGGGTTTTGTTAATTTTGGATTTCTTCCCTTTTCTTATGAAAAAGATCATAATTTGTTTCAGAATAAGTAATGTAGTAACACAACTAACAATAACAGACTGCGCGAGTATAAAAAACTACACATAGATTTGTGGCGAAGAGGAAGTGATTATGATGGGCCCTCAAAGCAGGAGACTGTTCTCTCTTCTCCTAAATCCAGACGCAGTGGCTCGAAGCATGGTAACCTAATTCAGATCATGAGTTTGCCTTTGTTGTTCACGATGATCTCTAGGTTTCGCCTCTTTATACAATCTCCCTTTTTCTCACAGCAACAATATTACAGGTTTCCTTTTCTTGTGTTCTTTGATTATTTCGGAATGTGATTTTCTGTTCGTGTGGAATGCTGTACCTTTTGGATTGGTGTGAAATGGGTATTCTGTTTTGAATCTGTGTGGTGTGGTGTGGTATGGTAGGTTCCTTAAGGCGGTCAGCTTGAAGTATTACTATAACGCTACCAATTTCAGCCCTTCCATTATATTGGGCGTTGTTGCAGAGGCCGAGGTTTGTGTTCTGTGTACTTTCTTTGCATTATTTAACTCCTTTTTTTCCAGTAATGTGTTTTATGTGCAGTTGTGAATGGTTCTTGAAGATTGTAATGTGTAAATGTGCTAACTGTGACCAAGCAGTTAATATCAAGATTCCACTGTGGAACTTTTCAACGAAATTCTAGTGGTGGCATTTGTGACTAGAAAGAATAGGTTATATAGCACCTGGGTGATTGACGGGAACGTGCTGCCATGTAGTAACGGATCGTTTTTGGAGACTTTGGAAAACCATCATCCTCTACATTGAAGATTTGGGATGATCATTTCCCTTTCAGTATCACTTCATCGGTGGAGACTTTGGAAAACCATCAGTTTCTGTGATATTTTTCTACTCTGTTGAGAAATTTTGGGAAAAGCAGAATGTCAACTTTAAGAGCATTGATGAGATGCAACTTGGTTAGGATTTTGGCACTCTTCATGCTAATTCATCCTCATTTCACAATGACAATAAATTTATTATCTGGTCCTCTGAGACAGAGTTGGATTTATTACAGAAGCAACTTGCTGAGTTATATTTATGGTTTCTGGATAGTGATTCATTATGTTCTTCAGTTGCCTGCCACCTGTCATAGCATCGCTATAAGTAAGTTGCCGAGAAGATTTTAACCTTTTCTTCTCCTGTACAACATATATTTTTGAGAAAATCATCAATAAAACAAGAAAAGATGAGTGAGAATCATGAAGAGAGAAACTATGCATTTTTTCTGAAAGAATTTTAGTTACCTTACATCAGTGTTGTTTAAATACTGGTTCTTGTACTTGATCTACCTCAAGTGATTTTAATGGATTTAAATCATCCTAAGGTTATCTTAAATTTAATTATGGCCCCATCAGAAGATTACTTTGATACGACCTCCTTTTTTGCAAGACTAGGCACTTGGTTAAACAGCTGGCTAAATTAAACTCAATCAATTGAAGGACAAAAGGTGCTTATTGATTTTAATGAATGGGATCAAATTCCCTATTATTAATTGGTTTACAAACAATAGTCAAAACTCCTCAGTAATTCAGGCTGATTATTATTTGCATGCATATATATATATATATATATATAGTCCAGTTGCTGTAACATTTTGCAACAGGACTCCACATTAATCCCAAGGATTAGTTTTGTCTTCATTAGACTCTTTCACTTCTGAACCATACTTGTACCATGATGCCCATTATAGATAGTTGGCAAAATTAAGGTTACTAAGGATTGCTAAAAACCAGTAGAAGTAATGAAGCTTGTAATGATTCAAAGTTTGCTCCACCTCTGGTGCCTGCAGACAGCCTTGCTTATTTAACAAAACCTTCTCAGTGACAGCATTTACTATGTTCACAAAGGGAGTGTTCTACAAATAGCCAAAAGAATCACAGTGATAGCAATGCAAAAGATGTAGAAAGAGACCTCATCCCAGATGGTGTTTCTTTGTGGAAGAATTTCATCTGTCCAACCATTGCAAACATGTCTGCAATTTCAAAGACTCCATATTAGAGGGAAAGCCAAAAAAGGCTAATCAGGTTGAATGGCTTCTCGAGAGCTTGATCCCTTCTTCTCACCTCAGCTGTTCCCATTGAAATTATGGAGAGGACCAACCCAATGCGTACGTGCTGGAGCTGAGTTATTCCATTAGGATAATCTGTGATCTTTCAGGCAAATGGGATGGAGAAAAACTTGGAGATTGGAAGAAGAATGATCATGAGAAGTAAAGGGATTACATGTACTGAAGGAGTTGGAATATTCAGTGTGCTTAAGTGAGGTTCCATCGAGTAACCTTGGGCTACTGAGAACATCTGCAGCTGTGCCAAGCATGTGTTCATTATAATCGTTCTGACAATGGTTGGTAGCATCCTTTTCATTATTTTCACTTCTTCCAATTGTGTCAACATGCAACCTCTCTCCCATTGGCCGGGAATAGCAGCTTTGCCCAGGAACCTTGTTTAAAAACGACTTGATATTATTAACTCCATGTTGTTGGGATTCTTTAAATTATAATGGATACGGTTAAGAAGTGTAATTGAGCAGGTTGGTGTGTGCAAATTTCTCTTCAGAAGTATCTCTCTTTATCATCGATCTTGTGTAGCTGGACCGAGCTCTCAGGCAACTTCAGGTTTCTGTTATGAACTGTAGTTTTGATTACCTGAAACAGTGCACCTCAAATTTTATCATTTCATTTGCTATGTCCATCATTTGTTTGTGTAGGTAGAGATGGTGATGTGAAAAACATAGAGTTTGATACCCTAACAATGAGACTATTATCAAGTGACGTTTGGTGGAACCATAGCTTAACGTAAAATATTTTATTTTATGCTGGTTGATGCTGTTTGCACTTGATTGAAAAAATATATGAAATGAAGAGAACTTGAGCAAGAGGCAAATGTACCTTCCTTGTAATTTCACTATGCAGACTTTTTTGGGTTTTAACTCCCTCCGTCCCACTAAACTTGACACAATTTTCTTATTGGGATGTCCCACTAAAAATGACATATTCCAAAAATAGTAAAAATTATCTCTTCAAAAAAGTGTGGACCCTACCACCTTTATCACTCTTACATTACTTTATACATTCTCCTTAATAACCGTGCCCAAAAGTTTTGTGTCATCCTTATTGGGACGGAGGGAGTACAATTGATTGTTTGATATTGTCAGAAGAATCATGACTCAGTCTTATTAGTCCAATGTCCTTGAGATTTATGGTTGATTTCAGTGTGTAATGGTGTATATTCATAATCATTAAGGATTTTTCTTACGGTTTTCCTAATCCTTCCATAAATCAATTTAAATTAAATGAGCATCAGTCCTTTTGAAAGTTTGATTTTCTTTAGGAATCTTTTGGCAACTCATACTCTGCCCAGGAGGTCTACTAGCACATTAGTCTCTTAGATGTCTTGAGTTAAGCCTCAGATTTGTTACTTATTGCTCTTTCATGTTAATCACATGTTCATTTTGTGGGATATCTGTTTCTAGTATTTCTAGATTCGTATTTAAATATGCAATCTTTCTTGCTGTAGGTAGGAAAATGGCAAATCTCTTGATAGAAATCTAGTTCCATTTATTTTTCTCTCTGAGAGTATCATTGATATTTTAATACAGTTTTCCTGCATGGCAGCTCTGTACTAGGCCTTCACTGCTCCAAAGTTCCTGTATCAGCCAATATGAAGAGGTTTGCCTCTGTTTATTCGTACGTTTTTGTGATTTTTTTTAGGTTCGTAGGTTTAAGTGAGTTTGAATAAGAAATTTTGTATCCATCCATGTATGCTATATGATTTAAAAATCTTATGTTGAAGATGATCGCATTTATTTTCACATGGTTTGTTACACCTGCTTCCATTATTCAACGGTCTAAAAAAGTAAATTTCGGGCAGTCCCATAAATTTGAATTAGTTGGCAATTGGCATTTTTAAGTAAGCGCATATACAAGAATCGTGCTTTGATGGGAAAAGACGCGATATATACCATTTCGATTCTTATATAATACTCCTAACCTTAAAGGTTTCAAATCACAATCTAGAGAAGAGTTGAGAATATAGGGTTTCGGCCGTCATTGCAGGAAGGGAGAGACTTTCCCATCTTTACATACCAGCAACCGAGTGGTAATTATTTCAGCTTTTGTTTTTCTTTCTATTTCTTTTCCATTACAATCAGTTTATTTGATGTTCTTTGAAATAATTAGCTATTTATGTTATGGGTTTCTGTATAGAAGTATAGGATCTCTTTCCTTCAATATTTGGAGATTTTCTTCACTTTTTTTTTCCTACTATGATGTTTTTCTGAAATGTAAAGATTAATTTATTGCACTATAAATATGGTAAATGATGTTTTATGTAGATTTACATTGTTAATGTGTATTTTAGTTAGGATTTCATGCTATTAAATTGTGTCATCTTATCATTTTTCATGTTACCTATTTTATGTAATCGACTAAACATAAACCAAACATTATTTTAACAAAATTTGAAACACCATGTCTTTCTGTTCTTATAATGTCGGAGTTTGTGCCTTATCATATGCATATCGTTCATTGCTGTATTCATCTTTGGTTTGGTCTTCTTAAGATCATGCTAGCATGATGCGTGAGATTACCATACCTATTATGTCTTGAAGCTATTTTACAGTTTGGAAAGTCCATTGGACCAAAAAGAAAGCCAACTTATTTGGCAATTCAAATCTGAGTGGTCTTGTCCAGATCACGGTATCATTATTTACTATGTTGCTCGGACTCGCCGAAAATGGAGGAGTACCCATGTCCAACGGGTACGACACGGATCCGGGTGTGGAATCCGTACCGGGTGCGTCACTTTTCGTACGGACGCGGCGCTTTTTCAGGTGGTGATTTCCGGCCGTTCGATTTCGGAGCCGAGAAACTGTTGACGTTCCAAATCAAAGTGGTAGTGTCGTTTGAGAAGAGAGATGAGGAGTTTGAAGGGAGAAGGAAAGGTAGCGCCGTTTGAAGGAAGAAGAGAGATGAGGAGTTTGAAGGAAGAAGGAAAGGTAGCGCCGTTTGAAGGAAGAAGAGAGATGAGGAGTTTGAAGGAAGAAGGAAAGGTAGCGCCGTTTAAAACGAGTCCCCGCACCCGTATCCTAAATTCGGATCCTTATTAGCCGTGTCCACGTATCCTAAATTTAAGAAAAATGCGAGTCCGACACGTATCCCCGCACCCGTGTCCCACACCCGCACCCGAGTCCGAGCAACATAGATTATTTATCAAGGATTGTCATCCTAAACTTCAAATTAGTTTGCTGAAAGGTTTTTATTATATTTCTATTAATGTTGTTTCACATCGGAGAAGTAATGTGTTTTGAAACTTTTCGTACAGTTGAGGAAGTCCATTTTAGACTGTACAGAAAGCCAACGTAGTTAGCTAAAATCAGAAGAATCTTTTATAAATTGGCAAGTTATTTGTTTAAATATCATATGCATTGTTGGTATAGTTGTCATTTTTTCTGATAAAGACCAAAATATTTCAGTTTGCACTATGGCTCATAACTTTATTCTTCTAGTTGAGGTATTTGCAGTTTAATAGATCAGTCTGTTTCTACATAATTGAAAGAATAATGTCCTTCATATCTTCTTGATTCTCGTTGTGTGTTCTTCCTATCTATATAGATGGCTTCACCCGATGATCATATGAGAGAAATATATATGTGCGTGTGTGTGTGTATACACACACTTCTGAGGTTTCTTATGTGGCTTTCTCTTTGAGCTTTGTCAATCAATTACAGCCTGTCCTTCCATTTTATTCAGTAAATATTTAAGCCATGTTAAATTGTTGAAATATTTTCCCCATAAAATCTAATGTTGGCCTTTTATTTGAAAAGGAATTGGAAGAGGATTCTCAAAACCAGGGAAAATGGAAGCAAACAATGTCGATCACTTTGCTCGCATCCCAGCGGAACTACTCGTATCGATTTTGAGCCGGTTGGAAAACCTAAAATACATGTGTCAATGCTCCCTTGTCTCGAAGCGTTTTGCTTTGTCTATCTATCAAATTAAATCTGTATCTTTGACTCTTCCGAGTACTGAAATCCCCTCTACTGAGACAGCTGATGAGATTGATGAGCTTTTCCTGAAGATGGCTGGCTTTACTAGTGAAGAAATCATCAGGTTCATTCAATCATCATCCATCAAGGAGTTGAAGTTCTTCCCATTCCTTCAGAACTTCAGGCAACTCAGATCTATTTCCTTGGAGTTTACATGTGCTAGGAGCGTCTGCAGCTCCTCACTGTTCAAGATGAGGGTAAGATTTACTAGCCGAGGAGCTGTAATGGAAAAATTTGTGTCGATAGTGGCGGATTCTGTGTGCAGGATGACTGAAAGGGTGTACAATGTTGACTATTCCTATCGCAAGCAATCAATCACCGGTACGTTCTTACCCTTTGGGTGTTGCATTATTTGGCTACTTGTGCTGTGTTTGCTCCTCAAATGCCAGCCTTTGCTTGTGAGCGTTGCCATTACGAATTCCAAGAAACAGGGGAAGTTAGTCCTGAGAGATGAGCAGCTCGTTGCGTGGAGAAACAGCTTGGTTCCGGGAGGACTTCTGAACGATTTCACACCATATGCTCACACCACAGGTTGCATCTACATGCTGCGAATGCCGGAATCAGGATACCAGTTGAATACTGTGAGTTACGTGATAGCGAGGCTAAGGGATTCACGTTTCTTTAGGGGTGCTGGTCCAGTGACATGGCAGTATTCAGGAGACGAGAGGCTGTTGGGCGACGCGCTGAGGGAGTTTATAAGACGATACGGAGATCCATTTATATTGTCGGAATTGGCTCGCTGATTCTGTCTGAAATTAAGTTGAAGGTGGCTCTTCTATCCTCATTTACTTAGACATGCCTTCTGTTTGGTTTAATGTTATTTCTGGAACCACATCTTTTATCATGTGTCCCTTTTGAATAATGGTGAATAATGTTAATTGAGAACTACATTTTTTATTAGTATTGGTGCTGTTCTGAACTATGGTGAATTGTTTTGGATTATGATTAGAATTGTTTTTTGGTATCTGGAAATGTTTCTATGCATGTTTTTGTTGGTCGCTTTCATTCTAAATTGGGTAGTTTGCACACAAATAGTCAATGCATGATAACATTGTTTTGATACCAAACTTAAAAAAAATTAAACCCAAAATTTTGCTATTTAACAAACTGATAGTGAATAAGTACAAATCTTCAGGCAATATAATAAGATCATGGCTTGACTAGACACCATCTTTGATCAAACCCTAGCTAGGATTTCGATGGATTTCATCGACGACGACCTAACCTAGCCTGGCCTGCTCGTTCTTTTCTATCTGGGAGAGTTCGATAAGCTCGTTCATAAACTCCAGCTCCCTCCACTGTGCCGGCGGAGCTTCCTTCAATTCATTCGTCAACTCCACAAAACATAACTAGGTAAAGGAGATATATACATACCAACTTTTTACTTTGCCCATGAGGACGATGTGATTCCTTCATTAATAAGATTAACAATTTCTTCCAAGAATAGTTGAAGAGTTATCCTTTCATTGCTCAAATTCTCATTCCATAAGTCCTCCTACAGACTAGAAATAGTCTTGTCATCTTCAAATCTGCAGAACATAAAGATATGATTCGGGCATGGATATAGGTGACGTGGCTTTACTTGATCATAATAGCAACCATAACATAAAAGTGGCTGGCCTAACCTTGAAACAAAAATAACCGGAACTAAAACGGTTGAAGAAGTGAAGATACCAATAAGGATGCTACTGATTATTGTCAGCACGGTGATGATGAGCACATGGTTGGCAGTTGGCACAGGCTGCAGATGTTCTCAGTAGTCCAAGGTTACTCTCCATGGAACCTCACTTAAGCACACTGAATATTCCAACTCCTTCAATACCTGTAATCCCTTCACTTTTCATGAATATGATCATTCTTCTTCCAATCTACGAGTTTTTCTTCACACCATTTGCCTGAAAGATAACGGGCCCTCCTAATGGAAGAACTCAGCTCCAGCATGTGTTAGTGAGAATAAGGGATCAAGCTCTCAAGGACCCATTCAACCCGATTGGCCCTTTCTGGCTATCCTTCCAATACGGAGTCTTTGGAATCACTTACATGTTTTCAATGGTTGGAGTGATGGAATTCTTCTACAAAAGTAATCCTTGGAAGTAATGTGGAGTCCTGCTACAATATATTACAGCAACTGGACTATATATGTGCATATAAAGGGAGTCAGCTTTCTATCCTTTCCTTTCAGAACTATTGTAATAATCAGCCTGAGTTATTGAGGAGTTTTGACTATTGTTTCTCAACCAATTAATCATAGGTAATTCCATCCTATTCAATATCATCAATAAGCACCTTTTGCCCTTCAACTGATTGAGTTTAACTCAGCCAGCTGTTTAACCAAGTGGTTAGTCTTGCAAAATTAGAGGCTATATCACTGATGGGCCATAATTGAATTTAAGATATGAACTATGTATATAACAGGAGGCTTAATAGCTAAACAATAAGAGAATGAAATCTTGCCTTTTCTATAAAATATATATTGTACATAAGTAAAAATGGTTACAATCTCCTCTGCAATTTACTTGCAGTGAGAGCTTGTGAGGTAAACAAAGCTTCCTTCTGCTCTCCAGTAGCTTGATGCAAAGCAACATGTTGCAACGGCAGAAGGCATCAGGAACTGCTTCTAAACATGTTGCCAGTAGGTAATATGCTAAGAGCCTACGACACTGCAGCGAATTTCATTCTCCAGTTGAGAAATTTCATATACCAATTAACCTGCTGCAGTTCAAAGGAGCCTCATTGGAAGAGGAAGATCCCTACCCAGGTGTGTGGTTGACCTCAATCACTCTGAATTACCTTCAGCATCATCACATTTGGTCCAAGCAAAATTGTTAGGAGATCAGCTTCATTTTGGACAAATATCTTCTTTATTTCCAAACGCCCTCCTTTATCGTCGCCTGACTGCAAACTATTTTGCTGATGTTCACCAGTTTGAGAATTTTGAGCATCCTCTAATTTCAAAAAGAGAACATTGGATTAGGAAAGTGCTATCTCATTGCTTCTATTTGCCAAACTGCTATTTCCAGAAGTTGAATGTACTGCAGAAAGCACCAAATGCTACGAGTGGCGGCAAACAACTGAAGAACACGATGAATCACCATCCAGAAACCACAAATCTAACTCAGCAAGTTGCTTCTGTAATATATCCAACGCCGTCTCAGAAGACCAGATAACAAACTTATTGTCCCTATGACATGAGGATGAATTAGCATGAAGAGTGCCAAAATCCAAACCAAGTTGCATCTCATCAATGTTCATAAATTTGACACACTGCTTTTCTAGTAATTTCTTAACAGCAGAGAAAAAGATGGGTGCAGAAACTGATGGTTTTCCCAAAGTCTCCACCGAAGAAGTGATATTGAAAGGGAAATGATCATCCCAAACCTTCAAAGTAGAGGATGAGCTCCGGACAAAAAGAAGCCTACTAGCCTCTCCTATATACAAGTCATTTGTGCGGTCAAAGGTATCCAAAAATGATCCATTACTACATGGGAGCATGTTTCCGTCAAGCACCCAGGTGTTGTAACCTAGTTCCATATTCTTTCTAATCGCAGATGCCAACACTAGAATTTCCTTGAAAAGTTCCATAGTTGAATCTTGATAATTAATGGATTTGGAAAGTTTGCTGAAGTCGGAAAAATTGCTGGCATCAATCACTGGGCACCCCCTTCTTGCAAGATCAATTAGAAAATCAGATGTGGGGCCAACCAAGATGTAATTTTGAGTACCCAGCCCCTCAAAGTGGCAGAGCATATTCCTGACATCCGTCTCTGGTACTCTATACAGACTAACTAGAATAACAGAAACTTTTTGTTGCACAGATTTGAGCAAATTTCCGAGTTCATTTGAACTCCTCACAATTCTGTTGGTCACCACTTGCCTGAAGCAGAAATCATACCACTTTAGATCTTTTAAAGGATATAGTTCCAATAAGTTGAAATCGACAGACTTTTTATCCGGTAAGTAAGAATCAGGTCCTGTTGTTTTGCCGTAATTGACACCCGCATCCCTATGAGAGATGCTCAATGCTCTCTCATGATGAAAATTGGTATAAATATTAAAGTATCCACGAGAGTGGATAAATTTGATAAACCATGGAGTCCAAATTTTCTCTCCAAGCTTCTTGTACCACCCATTTGTTACCTGTGGTCGTGACGAAAATTTGAGAAATAGAATAATAACACATTCAATAAGAAAACAAAGAAATGGAAGCAAAAAACAAGAATGTGTTTTTAGAACTAGTTACCATTCCATCTAGGAAAGGCTTCACACCTTTGGACTTATGCATGTCGTACCACAGTCGGAATTCTTTCCAAGGTCTCGGGAACAGAAGCTGGCCCCAGGTTCCAACCAGCTGATACAAGAAAATACGAGATTCACCATCTAGCTTCATTTTGTTTACATGTTTACCTGCCAAGAGCAACCAAAGCAAAACATGAAAAATAAATAAAAGGATAATTCTACAATTACAAGCTTAGCACTGAAATAACTGATATATGAACTACAAGTGGTGAAGCAAGTAAAGACAAAGTAGGAATAGGTACTCTTAAATATTGACTGATAATACAAATGCTGATCCTTAAATTAATACAAGTGAAACATATAAATGAAAACGAGTTTTAAATTTTGTGCTCGATGAATATTGGATACATCTATCAAATATTCAAAATTGTCGTAAAGAGTTCCCATCTATCAAAATTGTTACATGGAAAAAACCATAAAGAGTTGCTACACGTTTCAAGCACAAAACTGTCGTGACCATACTTATGTTCAGGTAGATAGACCTAACAGAATTCAAATGATTATTGCCAGAAAACTTCACATGATTTTCAAGTGGAAAGTGGCAAAAACCAAACCATATTCTAATTCATCAATATGAAAGACGAGCAACTTTGCAGCTACATAAAGTGCTTCCACCACAGAATTACCCGATCCACTTACATGGGACAGCCATAGCACTCTACAATTAATAATATTGCACAAAATCCACGGAAGAATACTATCACTTGATGAATACATACTATTTTAATAGCTTGGTCATACAGTTGTTGCTAAAATGCCAGGCACATTTACACATTACAATCAAAAAGAAGAATTTACATCCATCTCAACTGCACATATAAACTCATCATTGGAAAGAAGGAGCGCACACCCCATAAATGGAAGGGCTGAAATTGGTAGCATTATAGTAATAATTCAAGATCACCGCCTTAAGGAACCTGCAAACATCCCACACACACACGGATTCAAAATCTTGATTGAATATCTAATTCATTTCAACCCAAAAAGTATAACATTGAATACGAACACAAAATTACACTCCCTAAGAATCAAAGAAGATAAAAAAAAGGAAAACCTGTAATAAAGAGGCGAGACCTCGAGATCATCCTCAACAACAAAGGCAAACTCGTGATCTGAAGTAGGCCACCATGCTTCAAGCCACTGCCCCTGCAGGCCGGCATTAGAGGTCCGATAATGCACCAGCTTCTCTCCGAATCTCCAATCGAATCCATCGACGAAATCGAGGATGCGCCGGGAGGTATTCAATCTGTGATCCAAATCAGCAGCATCTAGGGGGAAATGGAAATGGTCGATGTAGATGTGGAGATGGACTTTGTCGGCGGCATCGTAGTGGGCTGAGGATAGAGAGTTGAGGCAGCGGGAGAGAGAGGAGAGGCGATTGAACGTGAGGAGTTTGATGAGGAATGTGAAGTGTGGGGGCGGAAATGATGAGGTCTGAAGTGAGAGGAGTTGTTGCGTCTGGATTTGGGGAGAGTAGAAGAGAGAGGAGAGGGAGAGGAGGAGGAAGAGGACGAAGAGCAGCAGCAGAGAGAGCAGTCTCCTGCTTAGAGGAGCCATCATCATCGTCACTTCCTCTTCGTCTTTGCCTCAACTCTATCTAATTGTGTGTGTATATATATATGTATGTATATTTAAACTGTGTTGCTATTTCTTAGGGCTGTCAAAGTGTTCGGGCCGGGCCAGCCCGAAAATTTCTCGGGCCACCAAAAATGATGGCCCAACCCGGCCCTGTGCGGGCTGCCGGGCCGACCGGGCCGACCCGGCCCGAATCTGGAAATCCATAATTACAATTTACAATTTACAAATCTCATTTCATAAATCCATAATTACAATTTACAAATCCCATTTCATAAATCCACAAATTAACAATAAATTCATAAATCCATTTCATAAATGATAAATCCAATAAGTCAATATCCAACAACAAAAAACAAGTTTTGAAAACATTAAACCAATTAAATCTGAAAATATAAAAGAAATATTAAATCTGAAAATTAAATCTGAAAATATAAAACAAATATTAAATCTGAAAATATAAAACAAATATTAAATCTGAAAATTAAATCTGAAAATATAAAACAAATATATTAAATCTGAAAATTTTAAAAAATTAATATAAAAGTACCGGGCCAATTTGGCCCGAAGCCCGTCGGGCTATTTAAGCCCGTGGCCCGGTCTTTTTCGGGCCTTTAAAAAACGCGGCCCAACCCAGCCCAAACATCGGGCGGGTCGGGTTAGCCCGTCGGGCCGGGCCTGTTCGGGCCTATTTTGACAGCCCTACTATTTCTTAATTCGAAAACAATTAAACACTCACGGTAAATACATTTTAACGTGTAAGGATTAATATGAGTATATGATAATATCAAAACAAACATACATATCATTATAATTTTTATTTTTTAAATTATGTTATATTGAATAATATTAAATTATATATTAATTAATAAATTTTAATCGAAAAGTAAAAGTTCATAAATATTTTATTAAAAATTTAATATTTATGTACGAATTATGTCACATCGTTCGCAGTTATATTAACATCGCACGCACGTTGTAGACGAATGAACATTTTCGATAATAAATTTAAGATTTTTTTTGGACATTTACATATTACTAATTTAAAAATTAAATAATCAAAAAAATCAAAATATTAAATATATATTTCATCCATCCATTAAGTAAATATTCAAATTAGAGTGATTTAAATAATTAAATAATGAAAAAAATTTAATAAGTAAGTTTATGGACATACAAATTATAGAAGTTATTTGATGGTCTAAATAAGTATAAATGTTGTTAATGATAGTGGGGTGCTTGTTGACAAAATTAGATAATGGGATGTATATTTAAAATTGTTAGTATTTACTTAATTTTATATTAATAATTATTTTTTGAGTTTGTGATATAAAAATGTTTAGTGTAGAAATTGAACCTTAAAAATGTTCAATTTTTTAATCATCGTATACTCCTATTTATAATAGTAATATTAGTATTAATAATAACAATATTAGATGTACTTTTTTATTTCACATGCACCCCACTTAAAAATGTAATAAAATACTTTCAAAGCATACTCTAAAGGCCAGTTAAGTTTAGAGTATATAATAAATAAGATTGAAAATATATTTAAAATCAAGAATTTGTTTTAGAGAGAAAATGAAAATTGACAACTCCATTTTTGTATTATTACATAGCTTTCAATATCATATCTTTGTGAACATAATCTATATGATAATATATAAAATAATGTTCTTTCACGACAAACTAGGCAAATTCGGACAACTTCAAAGATGACAAAGATAGTGGAAATTGCTTAATCTTTGCTTGATCCCACTTCACAATTTCTTTTTTCCTCCCCAAAAAAGAAATTTAAAAGAAAAAAGAAATCATTTTGCCACTTCATAACTCCTCCATTCACAATCCTGGTAGAGTTGACTAAAAATCTTGATATATTCTCAATATCTTTTGAAATCTTGAAGCTCCAACAATCAATTATGATTATGGAAATAATATAATATGCAAGTTGTAAAAAAAAATTAAAGCTTAGAGTGAAACTGAAAACAACGTCAATTGCAGTAATGAATTTGATGGCCTATTAAATTGCATGTGTGTTGTGGAAAACCACGTAGGAGTGGCAACCTGCGTAATCACTCAGTTCTTGTCCTAAAAAAGGAATCTTGCAAAAGATATCGCTGTCATTAATTTAGTAATCTTGTAATCTTTTATGAAAAAAACACAAACTCTTGTTCTGAGGGTAAAGTAAACCGGAGCATAAGATATGGGGGAAGCTTCTTGTGTGTGTGTTTGGTGTGTGTAAAGTTGAAGAGAAATATTATTAGGGCGGCTTTTTCTTTCTTCCATTTGGCTTTTGAAAAGCAAACAAGAAGGCCATTATTTCGTATTTGCCTTTATTTTTGTTCTCTTCCTACATTCACATTGACAGCCTCTCTCTCTAAATTCAAAAACTGTAGCTATTGAACACCAGAGTTGTTGTTCTATTTCTACTTTTTAGGGGTCAAACATCCTATCCAGTTTCTTGTGCTGAGATGATCTGTGAGTAAATTCCTGGGTTATCATCTCTGCTAAATAATGAGCTTTAGTGTGTGTGTGTGTGTGAATTTTCCTCCATTCTTCTCCTTCTTCTTAATCATCATTTCAGTTTCATGCCTCTCTAGAATTGTATGTTTTTAACGCTCTACAGTTCCGAATATATATATTTCTTCTGTGGGGGGTGTTTTTTCTTTGATGTTTGGTTGTTCTTTTTTGTACTTTTTGGGGATTGATTATATATGAGGATTCAGATGTAGTTAATGGAATAAAAATTGTATATTTGAGCTGTTAATTCTCCTTAATGTTTGTTTCTTTTTCTTTTGGACGTTCTCTTAGTTCTGTTTATGTATGGTTGATAGATTAATTGTTTGTTTCTGTGCTGTAAATATTGATTGGCTCATATGCATAAAGTAGAATCAGCATGTTTCAAGAAAAGAGTCTGACAACATATTTCTATACACACACTATTTTGTATGGTTTAACGTTTTGCTCTCAAGTTTTTAGATTGAACAGTTACTGGTCAGTAATCAGTATGTTTGTAAACATTTGTGTGCTTTGGGTCTTCATATGGTGTAGACTATAAAAGTATCTATATTTTGTTTGTTGCTGCTAAGAAGGATTAGATTTGTACTGCATTTAGGAAAATCAAAGGATGACGAGGTTAAGCCATGATTATAGCTATACAATGCAAAAGGATGCAGTATCATCGGTGTCGACTGATGTGTTTTTCACCTCAAGTCGTTTCCCACATTACAAGATTGGAGATAACAATCAAATAGTGGAGGTAAAAGACGACACTCAAACGCTTTCTATGAAAGATATGGTTGCGCGAGAAACTGTCCTGTTGCTGGAGCAGCAGAAACGCCTCTCAGTGCGCGACCTTGCTAGCAAATTCGAAAAGGGTTTGGCTGCTGCTGCGAAGCTATCTGATGAGGTGAATTGCTCTTATTTTATGATTCACATTTACCATGAATTATCTCTGGATATATTTCTTTAGAATAGGAAATGATTTTTTGAAGAAGTGAAGTGAGTAATCTCAAGGATGAGTTGCCGTCTTTAAATGGTTAGCTCCAATTTTGAAATTATACCTTTTCTTGTTTTCCAGGCCAGGCTCAAAGAGGCGGTCTCGCTGGAGAAGCACGTGCTTCTAAAGAAACTCAGGGATGCACTCGATTCTCTGAGAGGGCGAGTAGCTGGCACAAACAAAGATGATGTGGAAGAAGCTATAGCTATGGTTGGGTTTTCTCTCTAACAATTACTTCTTTATTGGCCCTTGAACTGTTTTTGATGCCTAACTATAATATTGACACCACCATTCGTTGATCTTTGGTCCGTTACACTATATATGTCAT
>JAPKLX010003672.1:0-10781 GCA_026898415.1 Leonotis leonurus
CATCACGCGCGTCGAGGAGAAGCCAAGCAGTTCATCCAAATGAAGGCGTTAGAACGGGCAAAATCCGTTACTTCGATTTCTGTGAATAGAAATACAAGTTCTTGAATGAACTTGGGACGCTTAATTGTGTGTTTTCTTGATAAAAGAAAACATAGACGAGAATTTTGAAGAAAACTTTCGCAGTTACTCGGAAACGAGAACATCCCAACAAAAGCCAAAATCCTAACCTACGAGAAGAATAAAAGGAAAAGACCTTTCCTTTCCTAAATACCAATCCAGCAAAGGGTTCGACCCAATAATGAATCGTTCTTAGCAGCAATAAAATTTAGAAAAAGGATAATTCAGTACTAATTAGTAAGTAAAATAAAGTATCCTAAGACTAATAAGTCACAAAGATGTGAAATACTTTAAGAATATACTAAGAAAGTATACTATACTAAAAGATTGGGAAGTTTTAAAGTGTTTAGAACCAATCGAAAGTGCTTTCGCACTTGATTAGACTATATATATATAGAATGTAACTAGAAGATGTTGATTGAAATTTTCCTTCTTTCTATAGATGGCGAGGACGATACGCACTGCCAGGAAGAGAGTATCGCCGAGAGCTTCCCCGGCTATAATTTTGAGAGCCTATCAGACATACGCACCGTGTATGGGAGATGATTTGGGAGAGTTTCTATCTCATTACCGGAGGATGTGGGAGGCAGCACGGCCTCATGGTGCCTCAGGCCTTGACGGGATCTTGAGGTTGGTCCAGCTGCTGCCTATCGGCTGGCAGGGATGGGCTAGGATGCTATCCCGAGATTTCATCCACCCTATTGGCATGAGTTTTGACCGAGAGGGGGGCTTTCCGAGATTTATTGCTACACTCCACTACCACTACGATGCATTTGGCAGAGCACCGATGGGACCCTATATCCTGCCCGGGGACTTAACACCTGTTGGCGACTTGCCGGATGGGTGGGTTCCGCTACCTCCAGCATATCTTCCGATCGGATTGATTCCGTTAGCACCGATACCCGATGTTCAGTATCCACCGCACGTACCAGCGATCCCAGCGAGACATGATGCTGAGGCAGGACCGTCCCGACCAGTGAGGGAGACTCGATCGTCGCCACCTCGCACTATAGCACCGACGGCATACCCTATGTCCACATCCGCTTTGGGACGCATGCTGAGCGTCGAGCGTGAGACGCCGAGGGCGAGGGACAAGGGCAAGGCCCCAGCCACGACTGACTCCGAGGATGGCTGCACCCGAGCCGGACCATCCATAGCTACTACCAGCGGGAGTTCCCGGAAGAGGGAGCTATTCCCGGATCCTAGTACTTTCTACGCTAGGATGGTGCGTAGGATAGCCGAGTTGGAGAAACCGGCTAGGAGGAGCGTGGAGAGTGAGGACCCCAGGGAGTGGGAGGACCCGGAGGGAGACTCCGACTGGGAGTAGGGGTGCTAGCTAAGACGAGGCTCCGCGGAACTCGACGACTCACCCGCGTGGGGAGATTTAGTGTTAGTCGAGGAGGAGGAGATGATGTTCATCAGAGACGAGTCGCGTGTTTAGACCGTTCTGATTTTGTTTTTGTTTTATGTAGTTCTTTTGACGGAAACGTGGATCCGGTGAGGACCGTTCCGTAACATTCACATGTTTATATATTCTGTTGTTGTATTTTGGTGATGCCACCTAGGATAGTGAGCATCATAGCGCGTACATTATAAGTGCGATTTTGAAGTGATTATATCGAAGACCTCAAGGAGGCAAATTTTCCTATGATATATATATATAGACTTTAGTAGAAATTGCAGTAATTCAGAACTATTATCGATAATAGCTGTACTTTTATAACACATGTAGAAATCGCGTGAAATCTTTAGAAAAGAAAATTTTATATACACTTAGCATTGGGACTGTCAGAAATACGTGTTAGAGATAAAGACTTTCGCCAAGTTCTAATTTTAAGAAGAAATAAACACATGCGTATATAGATATATGTCTTATTAACGAGAAACTTACTTAGCAGAATGCCACCAAGAAGAGCAGGACGCCCGAGAGGCGGAGGCAGGGGAAGAGGTCCTCGAATTGCCGAGGAAGAATCTGAAATTGCACGAGAACAAACTCCACCCCTACCACCACCGGAACGTAGGATCGAAGAGCTATTCCTGAGGCAAAACCCACCGGTTTTCAACGGAATGGGAGATCCAGCGGAAGCAGAACTCTGGGTGCGAGCTTTAGAACGCATTTTCAATTTTCTGCGTTGCACAGATCGGGAGCGCATGATCTGTGTTGCTTTCCAACTAACTGGGTCAGCTGATTTCTGGTGGGAAGCACGCAGAAAGATTATGACACCAGATCAACTAGCGAATCTGACCTGGGAAGATTTCAAGACGGGAGTATATGACAAGTATATTCCTAAGAGCTACCGCAAGAAGAAGGAGACGGAATTTTACAACCTGAAGCAAGGCAGGATGACTGTCACAGAATATGACCGGACGTTCTGTGATACGTCAAGATATGCTCCAGAGCAAGTAGATACTGACGAGAAGATGGCAGAGAAGTTTTGTGCTGGGCTAAGGCACGAGATAAGGATGGCATTGGCGAGCCATGGGGGATTGTCCTACACTGAATCCCTAAACCGAGCGTTAGATATTGAAGCTGCGATGCCAGTGGAAAGGTCCACACCTACTGCGACACCAGTATCCACCCAACCGCAATCCCAAGGCTACAAGGGAAAGCGTAAATGGGAGGATAACCGGAATGACTCAACCGTGAGGAAGCCATGGGAGGGACCAGCGCGTTCCCAGAATTTTGCAAAACCGAACCCAACTGTCCAGAAAGGGAACTATCCACAGAAGTTCCCTACTTGTCCCAAATGCAAAAGGATGCATGGGGGAATATGCAAAGCAGGCAGCGAGGGATGCTTTGCGTGTGGACAGAAAGGGCATTTTGCCAACCAGTGCCCTACACGGCAGCAAGGTACGAGCGCGAGGTCTAGTCAGACGGCGCCAAACCAGCAGGTCAGAGCTATTCAAGCTCAACCCCTCAGACAGCAACCGTCTCAACAGCCACCACCACCTCCACCATTGCCGCCTCACTACCAGCCCCGGCAATACCAGAAGCAGTCAAACCAGGCAAGGGCTTATGCAATAAAGCAGAAGCAGCCCGAGGGAAATCAGGGAAACCTGACAGGTATGGGAACACTCCTCAACACTCCAGTAATTATTCTGTTTGATACTGGAGCTTCCCACTCGTTTATTGTCGAAGCATGTGTAGAGAACTTAAGACTGGAACTAGAACCGTTAGAGATATCCCTGAGAGTTTCTTCACCTTTGGGAGGAACTACGATTCTTACACACTCTTGCTCTAATCTGAGTTTGGAGTTAGTATCACTTAAAGTTCTTGCGAACAACCTTAGTGTAATTCCGATGAACGACGTAGACATAATCCTAGGAATGGATTGGCTAGCCGAAAACTATGCCACGATTCTCTGCAAAGAGAGACAAATATCGTTCAAAACCCCAGGAGAGGAACCTACGAGCTTTCATGGGATCACCATGAACAGGAAAAAGGCGATTATCTCAACACTGCAAGCTGCTAAGCTAGTAAGGAAATGATGTTCATCCTACCTAGTGTACTTGAAGGGAGAGGAGAACGAGGGAAGAAAACTTGAAGATGTAGCCATTGTGCGGGAATACCCAGATGTATTTCCAGATGAGTTGCCAGGATTGCCGCCCGACAGGCAGTTAGAATTCACTATTGATCTGGAACCAGGATCAGCCCCGGTGTCCAAAGCACCTTACAGGATGGCCCCTAAGGAGTTGGAAGAACTCAAGATACAACTCCAGGAGTTGTTAGACTTAGGATTCATCCGACCCAGTGTATCCCCTTGGGGAGCACCGGTACTCTTCGTCAAGAAGAAGGACGGAACCTTGAGGATGTGCATAGACTACAGGGAGTTGAATAAGTTGACGCTCAAGAACCGATATCCTTTACCAAGGATAGATGATTTGTTTGATCAACTCAAGGGAGCATGTATCTTCTCAAAAGTAGATTTGAGATCAGGATACCATCAGCTGAAGATCCGAGCAGAAGATGTTCCTAAAACTGCTTTTCGAACCCGGTATGGTCACTATGAGTTTATAGTGATGCCATTCGGATTAACCAACGCACCTGCGGTGTTCATGGATCTAATGAACCTCGTGTTTCACCCTTACCTTGACAAGTTCGTCTTGGTCTTCATAGATGATGTTCTTATCTATTCGAAGAATGAGAAAGAACACGAACAACATCTAAGGATCACCCTAGAAACCCTCAGAAATGAGAAATTCTACGCTAAGTTCAGCAAGTGTGAATTTTGGCTTAGGGAAGTGATGTTTCTTGGTCACATCGTGTCGGCAGAGGGAATCAAGGTAGACCCTGTCAAAGTAGAAGCTGTTCGCGAATGGAAGTCGCCGGCAAACCCCAATGAAATCCGGAGTTTCTTGGGATTGGCTGGATACTATCGAAGGTTCATAGAGGGATTTTCTACGATAGCACGACCGATGACGCAGCAACTGCGAAAAGGAATCAAGTTCACGTGGTCTTCACAATGCGAGGCCAGTTTTCAGATACTGAAAGAAAAGTTGACAACTGCCCCAATACTAGCAGTCCCCGAATCCAATAAGGAATATGTAGTCTATACGGACGCATCTAAGAATGGATTGGGATGTGTTTTGATGCAAGAAGGAAAAGTTATAGCCTATGCATCACGTCAATTGAGGCCGCACGAGCTGAATTACCCAACTCACGATCTGGAGTTAGCTGCCGTTGTACATGCCTTGAAAATTTGGAGACATCATCTCTACGGAGTTCGATGCGAGATTTTCACGGATCATAAGAGTCTTAAATACTTCTTCGAGCAAAAAGACCTTAATATGAGGCAAAGGAGATGGCTCGAACTAGTAAAAGATTACGACTGTGGTATAAACTATCACCCAGGAAAGGCAAACGTAGTTGCCGATGCCTTAAGCCGTAAAAGTTCATCGAAGCTTGCATTTATTCTAACTCGAGAGAACGAACTCGTGAAAGAATTTGAGAAAATGCATTTGGAAATTCTACCACCACCAGAGACTGTGGGAGGAATTCTAGCAACATTGACCGTAGAACCTGACCTGAGGAGTAAGATCCTAACTGCTCAAAGGAAGGATGAGAAGCTCGAGAAAATACGTTTGAAGATCAGAAGGGATGATGCAGCAGGTTATCATGAGGAAGCGGATAACATGATCTCCTATGAAGGAAGACTATGTATTCCACATAGTGGAGAACTTAAGCAAGAAGTCTTGAGTGAAGCTCATGATACTCCATATACTGCCCACCCAGGAAGTACGAAGATGTACCAGGATTTGAAGAGGAAATTCTGGTGGGACGGTATGAAGAGGGACATCGCTTCGTTTGTAGAACGATGTTTAGCGTGCCAACAAGTGAAGGCTCTACATCAGCGGCCCTATGGAAAATTGCAACCATTATAGATTCCGGAATGGAAATGGGAGCATATAGCCATGGACTTTGTTACAGGATTGCCTAGATCTAAGCGAGGAAACACTGCTATTTGGGTAATAGTAGATCGTCTTACAAAGTGCGCCCACTTTATTCCTATAATGATAACTTATGGGTCAGACAAGTTATCTCAATTGTATGTACGCGAGATAGTACGATTACACGGCGTGCCTGTATCAATTACCTCAGATCGAGACTCGAAATTTACATCCAGATTCTGGATGAGTCTCCAGAAGGAATTAGGCACGAGGCTAAATTTCAGTACCGCATTCCACCCTCAGACCGACGGACAATCGGAAAGAACGATTCAAACCCTCGAAGACATGTTGAGAACGGTTGTTCTCGACAGAGGTGGAAGCTGGGAAGCGATACTACCGCTAATCGAATTTGCTTACAAAAACAGCTACCAAGCAACCATAGGGATGGCACCGTATGAAGCACTATATGGAAAGAAGTGCAGATCGCCACTCTATTGGGATGAAGTTGGAGAAAGAGCAATAACAGGCCCAGATTCAGTCAGCGAGATGATCGAAATTGTCAGACAGATCAGAGAAAGAATCAAGGAAGCTCAGAACAGGCAGAAGTCTTATGCCGACACACGAAGAACCGATCTACAGTTTGGAATAGGAGATAAGGTTTTCTTGAAGGTATCACCTTCCAAGGGAATAACTAGATTCGGAGTTAAAGGGAAACTGAGACCCCGTTTTATTGGACCCTACGAAATTCTGGAAAGAATAGGTCCAGTAGCATATAGATTAGCACTGCCGCCGAGTTTCAGAAATGTTCACAACGTTTTCCACGTGTCACAACTCAGAAAATACGTGTTTGACCAGAAACACGTTATCTATCAGGAAGAGATGATTTTGCAACCAGACCTGACCTACGAAGAAAGACCTGAAGCCATATTAGACCAGAAAGTGCAAGAACTTAGAAATAAGTCAATCAAGTTGGTTAAAGTATTATGGAAGCATCACGGACAGGAAGAAGCTACTTGGGAGCTCGAAGAAAAGATGAAAGAAAAATACCCCGAGCTATTTTAGTTAGAACTTACAAATTTCGGGACGAAATTATTATTTAGAAGGGAAGGATGTAATGGCCCGTAAAATTTCTTCTGTTAATTCGTGTATCAGAAATCGCGGTAATAAAATTTCGTTACATATATAATGAAATGTCGATTTCTATTGATTTTGGTAGCAACTGTTTTCGTGCACCTTGTAGTCTTTGCGTAATAGTAAACTTTTTGCAAGCTTGTTCGATGATGAGATCATTACACAGACGATCAAATAAATTATTTCAGTGCCCGATCGATGGTCAAAGTTCAGTTAGATAATGATAATACTTAGCAAAGTATTTAACTAATCAGTAGTATGATTATATACTATAGGGGATATATGTTTAGCGTCATAATGTCTCTTTATATTAGAAAGGTGTATAGTTAGATTCTTATTATCAATTGGAATAATTGTATCATTTCTAGTATTAGTATGGTTCATGTGAGATGATTAATTAACTAATCTTTGCCTTCTTAGTTGAGAATGATTATTAGATTAATGTTGTGATGAATAGAAAATGGATAATTAGAGTTCTAACTTTACCTTAGCAAGAGTTTATCATTGTGTATAAACTTAGCATACAACTACTTGCAGAGAAGAAGCACTACACCATATAACATATACATATAGTATAGAGTGCAAGCATAGAATATATATATGTGTACGTCTGCAGCAATCAAGAATAGGAAGTGTAAAAAAAAAACATGGACTTGAGTTAAATGCAAGAAGAACCACCACTACTGCTATACTCTATGTCTTACAACCGAGACCAAGAACCCTCTATAGACCCTAAGACTCCAATATTTAATCTATCCCTACCCAAAGATCTATCCCACATCAATGCAAGATCGTGGAATGCTGCTGAAACAGCTGTGGAAGTGAAGACAAAGAAGAAGGAAATCACATCATAGCAGTCGAATAGTACATTTGCTCCAACTCTTCCAGAATCAAATCTGCACCAAGATATCACCATTAATATATATATGCAAAAGTCAACACTTTCTGAAACCTAGCAAATCCACACTTAAGTTATAGCTATGGAGTAGGCAACTAGAGTGATGTAGATGATTTATGAACTAGAAACAACTTAGCTAGAAGCTCGCTTAATCATACACGCTGAAGAGCTTAATAGAAACACTCCTCTATACCTCAAAGAACTCAGACTTCACAACCATATTTTCTCACTCACACAAGCTCCTAGACGCAGCCATACAATCATACAAGAGAAGAGCCTCTTCATCCATCCAAATCCAGTTGAAGAATAGCAAGGTAAGCTTAGAATCAACCTAACAGTCTAAGTGCTGGATACCACTGGAACACTTCATCTTATTCTCTTTCAAGAATTCAGTTTCTCACCCCAAAAAGCTTTTACAGAAACAGCCTCTATCCACACTCTGAGAAGTCACCCATTCAGAATTGTCAGAACTAAAGGTAAACCTAGAACCAGTTTCAGTTGTGTTTTTGCAGTTCTAGTAATGAGTTAAAACTTATTCAAGCATGCAAAACCGAGGACTTCAAATAGGTTACAAACTGAGAATATAAGCTTACTGGTTTAAGAACTTAGAAATAGCAGTATATATGTGTGTGTACACGGTTAAAACCTTCTATTGTTTCTTAAGTTCAGAAGCACTTGATTCACCTTTTTCAGCTTTAAAGGTTTAAGTTAAGGGTTGCAGATCAAGAAACTTAGAGGAACGAGAAGCTTTTAGATCTTTATTTCTTAAGGATGGCCCTTAGATTTCAGAACATATATACATATCTATATGCATGTAGATCCAGGATGTGAAACACATAAAAGCTTTTGCGAAGTTTCTGACGCAGAACTAAATCATAGCCAGTCAAAATTCTTATAGCATAACTGAAGAGAATTTAATCATACAGTAAGAAATAATGTAATCGTTTCAATCAGAAGCTAACTAATGAAATTTAAATTCAAATAAAAGAAATTGGGGAAGATATGGGAAATTACCTAAGAGGAGCCAAGACTTGCAACCCAGAAGCAGCTCCGACCATCCCACCGTCCCTTTTCCCTATTAAAAATCGAGAAAGAACAGAAAATAAAGATTTAGAAATTTAAGTTGAATTGTATAAATTAAGACTTAAAATCGTGAATAAAAAGCATACAAGAACGATGATGAATTAAAAAGATTTAGAAGAGAGAAACAGATAGCGAAACAGCGAGAGTCGAGCAGAAAGCAAGCAGATAGTGAAAACAGAAGGCTGAAGCAGATAGCGAAAACAGAAGGCTGAAGCAGATAGTGAAAACAGAAGGCTGAAGCAGATAGCGAAAACAGAAGGCTGAAGCAGATAGCGAAAACAGAAGGCTGAAGCAGATAGTGAAAACAGAAGGCGTGAAGCAGATAGTGAAAACAGAAAGCGAAGGACAGATCGTGAAAACAGAAGGCGTGAAGCAGATAGTGAAGTAGCGCAACAGATAGTGAAGGAGCGAAGCAGATAGTGAAGGAGCGAAGCAGATAGTGAAAAACAGAAAGCAAAGCAGGTAGTGAAAGCAAGGAAGCAGATAGTGACAAAGGTGGTGAACAGCAGTGAGAAGAAAGAGAGAAGAGAACAGCTTGAGGAAGACTCGATTACTACCTGTTTGGAGGAGAAGCAGATCGATGTTTGGAGGAGAAGCAGATCGATGTTGAAATAGCTAGAGTTAGGATAGTTAGAAACAATTCATGGGTTTGGGTTTAATCGTTTGGGCTAGAATTAATAAAATGTTGGGCCAAATTTAAAATTAGACGGGCTAGCAAATAAAATCAGATTGGGCCGAATTCCCTAATACTAGACTGGGCTTGATAATCAATAGACTTATTTAATTATGTTGAGAGGCCCAGATGAGTATTAAAAATGGATTTAATTATCCCTTAATTATGGATTAGTATGAAATCCCTAAATGGTCACCAAATAAATAAATACTAATCATTAGATCTTTGAATAAGCATTCAGATTAGAATTTAACTATTCAAGTTTAGTATCTCGACTAAGTATAGTACCTTTATTGGATGAAAGGACTTAGAATATATATTAAGGAGATCCAGTAATTAGATGATTATTAGAACTCTTTAATAATGGTAGTTGTAGTAAAATACTAAGGACTCGATTTTAAATCGAGTAATAATTAGAATAAATTTATGAAATAATAGCATATTATTTCATCTCTAATAGATAAGACAACTTAATACTCACGATGAGTATTTTTCTCCTAATTACGATTAAGGTTCGGAGAAGGAGAAGTTCAATCAACCTACACCAGATCATCACTAGAAGAAGAAGCACAACAGGTAGGCTTTCTTTTACAAATAAAATAGCATGCGTTGTACCAAAGTATGATTTTCGTTTAGAATGCTTAGAATTTGAAATGTTATGAAGTATTGCATTGTCGAAAATGTTTATATTTTGGTATGATGCGTATCTGTTGAACAATTTAATCGATTTCGGACCTTTAAAGATTTATATCTTGAAGGTTAGTGTACACCAGAACCGTGAGTCATCTTAGCGGGTTGGCCGGTTCAGTGTCCGCGGAAAGTGGCCACTTTCCCGACACACAGAATTACAGATATGTTTGATTACTCCAGAACTTAGACTGGCCAGTCGAACTTTTAAGATCACAAAAGAATTTAGTGAACATAGGTTCTTTAGTGACAAAATCCCTATGTTGCACTGTATTACGGCAATTGCAAATATATCAGTACGAATGTGATTTCGGCATGTGTTTACTGAGTACTTTCGTACTCAGCCCTGCATATATTTATAAATGTGCAGGATAAGTCGTGATGACGAAGTGGAAGGCTCAGCGGTGGTTTTTGTTGAACTTTTGTTATTTTACTCTCGGTGGTTTATATGTCGTCATACATGTAAATCTAGATACTGATCCAGTTTCCGCTGCCAGACTTTGTTTTTCAGATCCAAGAACTTATTAGTTATCTATCTTGTTTTCGAACTATGTATTTTCCAGACTTGTACGCACTCTGTTCGTATTTCCTTGATGTTATTTTAAATCCCTGATGACTTCAAACGTTAAGTTTCATTGATGTATTGGTCTTCGGTCAAACAACCCTATCGAGATCTTCCTCTGGGATGTATGGTTCACGGGTTATCTATTTATCAATTCCCTCGTTGTATTTCATTATCCGTATTTTCCCTTATGGTCACGTTTTCCTCGATTTTACTTAGCGAAGTGAAATGGGGACGTGACA
>JAPKLX010000594.1:0-29591 GCA_026898415.1 Leonotis leonurus
TTTGAAACAGTCAAGTAAACTGAAAAAGTTTGCATTTGGTGTATTCCTCCCCCATACACCAAACCTTGCTCTTTCGGGACCAACAAGTGGTATCAGAGCAGTGGTTCAAACTGACCATTGTTTTGTTTCACAAGGTTAATACCTTCATGGTCAACTTGAATAGATCTAGAAAATCTTTTCATCATCTGCATATTATCTGTTATGGAATCATCTGTTATCAGGGCATGCGAAGAATTCTCCATCCAAGGTTACAGAGAATGGAGCTTCAGAATCAAGATGTGTCTCAAAGCTCATCACTGCCTGATGTGGAAGGTGATAGAAGAAGGACCTTTGGCTATTACAGAAGAAACCACTCGTATCACTGAGACAGGAGCAGTCAAGGAAACTGTACTGAAAGACCCCAGAAAGTATACTTCTGAAGAAAGAAGAGAAGCAAATCTTGATGATTTTGCTAAAGGAGTTATCTCCAGTACTGTGAAAGGAGTTCATCTGGCCAAGATCCAAGATCTTGATACAGCCAAAGAAATGTGGGAAGCACTAAGAGATCTCAGCCTAGGATATGAAGCTATGATCGAGAACAAGCTATCCCTAGCATGTAATAAGTTCGATGAATTCAAAATGAAGCCTGGAGAAACTATTGAACAAATGAAGAACAGGTTCACTGAAGTATTACTTGAAGTGTCTGCCTTCAAGAAGAATAAGTATACACAGAGAGAGAAGAATCTCAAGATTCTTAGAGCCTTACCACCAAGTTGGGAAATCTATTCAGCTATGCAACCTCTACGTGCTGATTTCAATGATCTGTCTGTAGAAGCACTATTTGATCATCTTGCTGTCCATGAATGTGATATCAGAAGGATACATGGACCAGATCACTCCTCCAGCAAGAAGAATGAAACTAGCACTAAGAAGGAGAAAGAGACTGCCTTCAAAGCGAAGTGCAAAACAGATGAACCAACATCATCTACTGCATCAGAAGAAGGAGGATATGATAAGTTACTGAAAGAATTCTCACTGATTGCTAAGAGAATGGACAAGATGGAAGTCAGATCAAGAAAGTATCGAAGGTTCTACAAAGACAACAAGAGTAGATACCAGAAGAACAAAGAAGCAGAACGATCTGATGACAAAACAGAAAGTAGAGGTAATGGTAAAATCACTAATCCTACTGACTATACTTGCTATGGTTGTGGAAGAACAGGACACTTCAAGACAGACTGTCCTGATCTATCCAAAAGCCAGAGAGAAGAACTACGAGCTAAAAGGGACAGAAAGCTAAAAGCTCAACGTAAAGCCATGATAGCAGAAGAAAAAGAAGAAGATGATTCCAGCTCAAGCCATCTATCTGATAGTTCAACAGAAGATGATGAAGCATTCTTTGCTAAAGAAGAAGAAGACTGGGATGAATGCTATGCAGGACTAGACAACGGTCTAGATGATGTAGAGGTAAACTCTTGCAACTCTAATTCATCAAATGATATCGACCTGGATCAGGAAATAGAAGACCAAGATGAATATTCATGGAATGAAGTTAATGAAATGTTCAAGAGCTACTCAAGTATCAAGAGACTTTTCAAAGAAGATGTTGAAGAAAATGACAGATTGAAGAAAACTGAAGAGATATTGAGTAAAGCAAACACTAAATTTGTTGCTAACATCAATGTTCTGGAAGAACAGATCAAGAGCAAAGACAGTGAGATTCATTCCTTGAACTCAAAAGTCAAAGATCTTATAAATAGGAACAACATTGCTGAAGAAAAGATAAAGAAAGGCAGAGATATGATCTACAGAAGTGATGAACGTGCCAAACTGCTCATCAACATACAACAGAAAGGCACTTCTGGATTAGGATATCCAGGTCACACAGAAAAAGCAGCAGGTCCAATGAAATTCGTACCAGAAAGAAGACAGATACCAGATCAAGTAATAAACTTGAAAAATAAGAAAGATCTTCCCCAGAAGATGATGGTTAAACAAGCTGGTAACAGACAATATCATCAAACCAAAGGACATCCTGCTAACTACACTGAATCTAAACAACAGCCCAAAAATAAAGTCAACAGGACATCACAGAAGAAAGCAGAAAGCAAAAAATCAGAGAGATACCATCCATCTGTTCTTCACTCAAAGTCCATTGTTGATGAGAATGGGAATATCATCACCAGCTACATTACTGTTCCAAATTTAAAGCTATTCTGGATTCAAAAAGGGATCTTTGCTGATAACCAAGCACCCAGACAATAAAGGGTAGCTAAATCTATTTAATTGCAGGACCAGAAGGCTGCAAGAAGAAGCAAGATTGCAAAAGGATCAATCTGGATAATTGATAGTGGCTGTTCAAAACACATGACATGTGACAAAAACCTACTATCAGACTACATAGAGAAACCAGGACCTCATGTCACTTTTGGATGTAATTCAAAAGGATATACCAGAGGATATGGAAACATAAAAGTTGGCAAGACCACCATCTCAAATGTTTCATATGTTGAAGGTCTCAGCCACAATCTGTTTTCTGTAAGTCAGTTCTGCACCAATGGTAATCAGATTGTTTTCAATACTAACAATTGTTTGGTGAAGAACAAGGAAGGAGATGAGGTACTCCTTACCGGAATATTGCAGGATAGACTATATATTGTGCAATGGAACAACCAGATAGAGACCTGTCTGGTCACTAAGACAGTATCAGAAACTAGTTGGCTATGGCATAAAAGATTAAGCCATCTCAACTTTAAAACAATCAATAAGATTTCCCGAGAGAAACTAGTTGAAGGACTGCCAGATCAAATATATGACAAGAATCACATCTGTGAAGCATGTCAAGCTGGAAAACAAACCAGAACATCTTTTTCAAGCAAATCTGCCCAGAGCTCAACCAGAATACTAGAGTTACTACATTTAGACTTATTTGGTCCCGTTAAACCATTAAGTATAAATGGTAGGAAATATACCCTAGTCATCATTGATGATTATTCAAGATTTACTTGGGTAATATTCTTGCATAAGAAGAAAGAAACTCTGGAGAAGCTGCCAAACTTTCTCAACAAGATTACCAAGAAAAAGGAAGCTTCTGTTACCACCATAAGAACAGATCGTAGAACAGAATTCCTAAACCAGAAAGTTGAAGAATATTGCAACCAGATGGGAATCTCTCATCAAACATCTGCTGCAAGAACTCCTCAACAGAATGGAGTGGTTGAGAGAAGAAACAGATCATTAAAAGAAGCAGCTCGCACTATGCTCAATGCAACCAGATTGCCAAAGAAATTTTGGGCAGAAGCCATCTATACAGCATGCTACACACAGAACAGATCAGTTGTTACAATCAGACATGGGAAGACACCCTACGAGATATGGAACAACCGAAAACCCAGGATTCATTATTTTCGCTCTTTTGGCTGTCAGTGTTACATTCACAATAATGGGAAATCTCAGTTGAAAACTTTTGATAGCAAAGCTGATCCAGGAATATTCTTAGGATATTCTGATGTCAGCAAAGCTTATAGGGTTTTTAACCAGAGGACTCACATTGTGGAAGTAACACCTCATATTGTTTTTGATGAATCTGTTATTAGTGACAGAGACCTAGATGCTGATCAAACACCAGAACAAGACCAGAACAAAAACCAGAAATTAATCCAGAACAAGAACCAGAAAGCAAAAGGGATTCTGTTAGAAGATATTCTAATCTGGAATACATCAGAAGAGAATGAAGTTGAAGTTCCAACCAGTGCTGAAGCAGTAAACTTGCAGCAAGGGGGAACAGAACAGACAACCTTAACTACACCAGAAGACAATCAGCCAGAAGGAGGAAACAATACTAATGAGCCAGAACCAGATCAACCTGAAGAATCAAGAGATTCAAATGGTTGGAATAATGATCAAGAGGAACCAGAAACTGAAAATCCTTTTCAAACATCTCATCCAGAATTTGAGGACCCAGCAAATGAACCAGAACCTGAGGTATCAGAAGAAGAGATATCTAGCAGAAGGAAATGGATTCAAGAAAACCATCCTTCTGAACAGATTGTTGGGAACCCAACAGATAGAGTGAGAACCAGAAGAATGCATGGAGAAAGTGCACTTCTCAGTTGTTATCTATCACGTGTTGAACCCTCTGACACCTATGAAGCACTTAGAGATGCAGACTGGGTCATAGCTATGCAAGAAGAACTCAATGAGTTCAAGAGAAACCAAGTCTGGTATATGGTAGACAGACCAAAACATCAAGGGGTGATAGGTGTAAAATGGGTATTCAAAAACAAACGAGATGAGAATGGAGAAGTCGTCAGAAACAAGGCTACACTAGTTGCAAAGGGATACAATCAACAAGAAGGTATCGACTTTGATGAGACCTTTGCACCAGTGGCCAGATTGGAAGCAATTAGGCTATTTTTAGCATATGCTGCATACAAGAGATTCAAAGTATACCAGATGGATGTCAAAAGTGCATTCCTCAATGGCATACTTGAAGAAGAAGTATATGTTGAGCAACCACCTGGTTTTGAAGAAGAAAATCCTGACCAGAGAGTATATAGACTAGCCAAAGCTGTCTATGGGTTGAAACAGGCACCCAAAGCGTGGTATGAAACATTATCAACATTCCTACTGGAATCAGGCTTCAGAAGAGGTTCTGTTGACAAGACACTGTTTGTCATCAAAGTCAAAGAACATATTCTGCTGGTCCAGATATATGTCGATGACATAATCTTTGGATCACAATCTCCCTATCTGTGTGACAAATTTGCAGAACTAATGAAGAACAATTACCAAATGTCCATGATGGGTGAGATGAATTTCTTTTTAGGATTGCAGGTAAAACAACTACCAGATGGTATCTTTGTTAATCAAGCAAAATACATCAATGATCTGCTAGTCAAGTTTGGAATGAAAGACAGCAGAACAGTTAAAATTCCAATGCAATCAAATGGAAAGATAGATCCAGACCCAGAAGGAAAACCAGCAAACATCACACAATACAGAGGAATTATTGGCTCTCTGTTATATCTTACTGCAAGTCGTCCAGATATCACATATGCAGTTGGAGTTTGCGCCATATATCAAGCCAATCCTAAAGAATCACATATGGAAGCTGCCAAAAAGATACTTAGATATCTTAATGGAACAGCTAACATTGGTCTCTGGTATCCACAAGATGATAACTTTGAGCTTACAGGCTATTCTGATTCAGATTATGCAGGATGCAAACTGGACAGAAAGTCTACCTCTGGGACGTGTCAATTCCTTGGAAACAAGTTGATATCTTGGTTTTCAAAGAAACAGACATCTGTTGCTACATCAACCACAGAAGCAGAATATATGGCTGCTGGAAGCTGTTGTGCACAGATACTATGGTTGAAACAGCAACTAAGAGACTATGAGATTGATGTGAAGGAGATACCTATATTCTGTGACAGCTCAAGTGCTATAGCTATAACACAGAATCCAGTACTCCACACAAGATGCAAACATGTCGATGTGAGACATCATTTTATTAGAGATCATGTAGAGAGAAAGCATATCAAGATTGAGAAGATTCATACAGACATCCAACGTGCTGATATATTAACTAAAGCTTTACCAGAAGAAAGATTCAAGATGCTGTGTGGAAAACTTGGACTACTCAGTCTAGATTACCAGAAGGCTACCAGATAGCCATGACCAGAAGGCTACCAGATAGCCATGACCAGAAGGCTACCAGATAACCATGACCAGAAAGCTACCAGATAGCTACTACCAGAAAGCTACCAGAAAGCTAATTACAAGAATGACAGAAAGCTCAGTTGAAATAAAATACACGTGGCATAATTTTCTCAATAAATTGACGAAAAAGCCATGTGAAAATTATTTCCTAAATACTAAGTCAAGGGGGAACTTTTAAGGAAATTGAAGCGTCAAGATAAAAGACGTCACTCTCCTAGATTACAGGACTGTAAAAGATATTTTACCCTAGATTTACTAAATCTTCTATTTTTCGTCATGATTAGCTCAACTTTGGGAACTGGAATCGAGGAAATCCCTGCAAGAAACAGGAAAAGGAAAGTTGCCAAAAGTAAGAGATACTCACACGCTCGCATATAAACCCTAGGATCTCGAGCGTACATCTCACGCAAGGAAAGGCGGCAAAACAAATCCTGAAGCGGGAAAAATCTAAATAGGGAGGAAATCTTTTCAACTCTTCGATTTTCTTTCTGTTTTATTTCCTTTTGCTTAATTATTTTGTTATATATTTGCGATATCTTCTCCTAAACTGTTCACCTTCACTTTATCGCACTGAGCACTTCTCAAAATCTCTAAGCACTTAAGAATTTCCCAAATCTTCTGCAAATCTCTTTTCAAAAACATTCTTGCGTTTGACTATGGCACCCCAAACTTCACTCTTTCTTCAACACGTAGCTGAGGTTCAGAAGTTTCTCACACCTGAACCGTATGCTGTACTTGAAACTCACGGTTTTCGAAAACTTGAGGAAATCTTTGCCATGGTCTCACGCTGCAAAGGTTTTCAATTTATTCAAACTTCTTTATATCTGCAGTTTATTGCATACTCTGTGTCTCCTTGACCTATGAACTGTTTTATTTCTTTTTTGTGCAAAACTTATGCTTGTTCATATGAACTGATGAATATGTATATACTTGTGTGAATGTTCTTTTGATGCAAAGGGTTCTGCAACATTGTTACCTCCCATCCTAAGATGTTTCTGGGAAAACAAGTGGGATCCTTCTATTTGACATGGCAAAATGACAAGCATGGCTTTGAAGCCAATGTCTTGATGCCGATTGGGGACAGAACGAGTAAAACTCCCTACAACGTGATAGAGATGATTAACCAAGCTTATAGGCTGAAGGATGAAGGGTTGTCCTTGGAAGAGATCACCCCTGCACAATTACAAGAAGCTGTTGAAATCATGATGGTGATTCCTATCTCCTACACTGGAAGGATGTTCCAGAGATCTCTGCTTCAACCTGGATACAAGTTGCTACTGGAGTTGGTACAGAGGATTTTTCTAAATCACAGCGGGACTTATGATCAAGTGACCCCTGAAAAATTCAGAATCCTCACAGCTGTAGTTCTCAATCTACAAGTCAACTGGAGCAGGATCCTGTTTGAACTATTGGCCAAAGAAGCAAAATTGATCACTTATACCAAAGACAGTAGAGGCAGAGGAACTTCTGTGGAAGTTAGGAGGAATCTGCGACACTCCACAAAGATCAGCTTGATGATTGAGAGGTTTTTCAAGCAGAAAGTCTGGGATGATGCTGAAGAATACAACATTCATCACTCTATTCCCAAGGACCAACACCAGTTGGAAATGTCTCTGGGACTAGCACCACAATTCTTCAACAAGATACCTGATGAAGTGCACCGTGTTGCTGCACTGGAAATGGGACGTTCCAACCCTACTTGGATGCCACCTTCTAGAGGTGTGGAGAAGCAGAAGGGAAAATCCACAAAAGAGAAGGTTGTAAGAGAACAGACCACTCGCAAGACTTCAGTCAATCGAGGTAGTTCAGTTGAAACAGAAACGTCTGCATCCCAACCTAAACAGAAGAAACGCAGACTCCAGAAGGTTCAAGAATCATCACCACCACCAGCACCAATAGCAGAGCAGTCTGACATGCCAGAACAAGAAGAAGAGGCACCACAGACAGCAACAGAACAACCAGAAACAGCAGAGGTTCAACCAGAAACAAGTCATCCGGAGAAAGATTTTTCTCTCGCCAGAACAGCTACTCCTTCTCCAAGCAGAATGGAAAGGATCAGTGAAGAAGAAGAGGAAGGAGACTCAACTGATGAGGAGGATGTCAAAAGACAACAAGCAGAGAATGTCATCAACCTGCTGGAGAATGAGGCAGAACATTCTGTCATACAGGAGTTTCCTGGAATTAACCAACTGCCCGAGAGTTTGGGAGCAGCAAGGCGTGTCAAATTCTACTTGCAGGTCAAGGACAGCGAGTACTATGTATTTGATGCCCTGCTCCAACTCAAATCAATTGATGAATTGAAGAAAGAAGAAGCCACACTACTAAGTCTACTCCAGGTTACTACCGTCCAGGAGGTCAGAGCAGAATACCACCAGCTCATCTCTGACCTCATGAAGCAGGAGGCAACAGCATTAAATATTGACCTGCACACACCACACCCTGATGTCCGGATGGACGAAGCTGTACCAACAGAACAACATCACCAAGCTGAACAGGGTGAACCTTCCACAAGACAGTCTCCCAAGAAAACACCCATCATCGACCTCGACTCAGGTGATGATGAACCTATTGGCCAGACCATTGGAGGAGAACCCACCAATGAGCTCTACACACAGGGAGCAGCACAGAAACTGAAGAAACACGTGAACTTCTACACTCTGGAAGAATTGCTGGAAAGAGAAACACGACCTTTCAACAACTATCAACTCGACAATCTCATCACACTTCGAGTTGAAGACTGTTTGACAGACACCTGCAACATCCTACAAGAAAAAGCTACCCAGATCCTTTCTGATTTTAACCAACACCAGAAGGACTACGTCAACGACATGGATAAAGACCTCAGGGGGAAAATCAGAAAGATCAGGGATGATCTGAACAAGAAAATGGATGATGACAGAGAGGTACACGAAGCTGATCAGAACAAGATCCATCTGCGTTTAAAAGGCATTGAAGAGAAAGCAGACAAGGCCACTACTTTGGTAGCTGACCTTCTGGCTAAACAAGATGAATCAATAAGTGATGCTGTTGACAAGAAAGGAAGTGCACTTGCAGCTCAACTGAAGGAAGACACTGACCTGTCCATCCACTCACATCTAGCTCTTTTTGAAAAGGAGAAATTTGTGGAGCTGATGCGGAAAAACCAGGTTGCTGTCTTAAATGACCTCCTGTACCCAACTCCTGAAGAATTTGAGAACCAGCACAATCGCCTAACTGCTGTAGAAGAGCTTCAGGAGACTTATGACAAAACTTTGTCTACCATGAACAGCAGGTTAGAGCAGAAGCTAGATGCCTCAGACCAAACAATCAATCTTCTGCTTGGTTTCAAAGCAGAAGCTGAGGAGAAGATGGAGCACATGAATGAAGAGCTTGCTTCTATGCGCACACTTCTTGCTACCCTCTTTGATGATGTCAAAAAGGGGGAAATACCAGCAAGCAAGGGAGGGGGAGGCAAAGGTGAGAGCTTAACAGAAGCAGCTGATGCTGGAACAGAAGCAACAGAAGCTGGAACAGAAACACCAGCACCAGCAGTCCAACCCAGACCAACCACACCTCCCAGACCTGATCCTACCCTTCTGGGATCTGAACCAGCTCAACCAGCATCTCACATCCCCAAAGACAAAGGGAAGAAACCTGTAGATGAAGGGGATCAGATAGCTGAGCTGCTGCTATTCGGTGTAAGCATGGATCAAGCTTGTGATCTAGAGTTCAGAACACAATTCTATAAAGAACAGGCGGAGAGAGAAAGAAAGCTAGCTGCCCAGGAGGCCAAAGAAAAATCTTTTCAAACTCCTTTCTCCTCGCCTTCATCTACTGAGCGATCACAGCAACAATCATCTGCCTCGACCACCCAGTCCAAGAAGAAAAAGAAGAAACCATTCTCCTGGAACCTATCCCTGCAAAAGAAGACACCAACTGACGTATGGGTTCCAGAGAATGATCAAGCTGACTGGGAAAAGGTTAAACAGGGTTTCATTCTGAACAGATATTTCCTAAAAGAGCCCACATATTCAGAATCGATCCCAGATGAAGATTTTAACCGCTACCTGGAGAATTTTGGTGATCAAGAGCTCATACAAAGGATCAGAATAGCTGCTTCTGATGCCAAAATCCAGCTGAAGGCACCAGAAAAGGAATTCATGATCTGCCCAACCATACCAGGCAGTAATCTCCCAGACAAGACCTACATACTGAACTACATCAATCAACTGGCGAAGATTAAAGGCTACAAGATCGATAACCACGATCCAAACTATGCCAGGGTGAGAGATGGTATATATGAGAGCATTCAGCTGGTGTCTGATGCACAGAGGGAAAAGATGAAGAAGGGAGGAGCAGGGAGATGGTTTTCCTAGATAGACTCTTTTCTTATCTTTTATCTTGTTTTTACTCTCTGTTAATCTCTGTACTCATCAATTCATATATCAATGAATTTGGAGTTCTCTCATCTTTCTGATGTTTACTGTTATTTAACTTAAATAACAAATAACCTATCTGTCCAGAACATGATACAAGTTACATTTTTTTTTACTGACTAAGTGTGGTTTTGACATCATCAAAAAGGGGGAAATTGTTGGGAACCCCATAAAATATTCTGAGTTTTGATGATGCTCTTACAAAACACACTTGGTATTATACATGTTCTGTACCTTTTTCTTTTGGTTTTAGCAAACCAGATAGTCGAAGCTCGTTCAACCAGAAAGATAGAAATTGTCTCTGTCAGAATCTCAAAACCAGCAAGTCACAGACAGAAGGCTAAACCAGAGAATCTCAAAACCAGCAAGTCAACAGACAGAAGACTAAACCAGAGAATCTCAAAACCAGCAAGTCACAAAGACAGAATGTTAAACCAGAGAGTCTCAATCAGAAAATGAAGCTAGTCAACTTTAACAGAAAGTTGAACCAGAGAAGCCTCAGCCAGAAAGATGGAAGATGCTTCAACCAGAAAGTGGTTAACGTATACTCTACCAGAAAGTACCTCAACCAGAAAGTGTCTAAGCCAATATTCAACCAGAAAGACACTAGACCAGAGAGGACACAACCAGAAAGACACTAGACCTGTCGATGAAGCATTAAAGACTTTCCATTTAAGATTTGGAAATTGAATCACTGATTGACATGGAGAAGGAAAGCAATCATAAATGATCTGCTTACCAATCATAGAAGATTCAATCAACAAACTCTACAAGGAAAGAAGAGATATAATTGATTGACAATCCACAAATCAAATCACGTCAATCAACAAACGGCTAGAATTTCAAATTCAGAGCCTATATATGTTTGAAGTTTCAAAGTCTGAAATACGCAAGCGCTATACTACAGAAATATTCTCAAGCATTCTATCTCCAAATCAGACAAAAAGCTTCAAACCGTTCGTGATCGCAATCACACCTCGATTCAAGTCTGTCTTATCGAGAGAAGAAGGAGATCTTTACTAGCTAGTAGTTTTCTAGTGGATTAACGTGAAGATAGCCTGTTTACAGTAGTTTTCTGTAAGTTGTAAAGGGACACGACCCTTATTCGTGCATAAGTTTCAATAAGGTTTGTAATTGAAACTTGTGGCTCGTTCTCAGCGAGGTTAAATAAGAAGAGTATCCTAGTAGTGGATATCTAATCCAGTTTGGATTAGACCGTGGACGTAGGGGGTTTCCCGAACCACGTAAAAATAACTGTGCCATTTAAATTCTGCATTTTATATTCAGTTGTTTTTATTCTGCATCTATCATACTCATTCAAATCTGCATTCTTAATCAACCTCTAAATACTCGATTAAGTTTTCAAAAGATTTTCTTAACAAGAGCACCGACTAAGTCCACCATTATTCCGCACACAGTACATTGTTGGAAATTAAGTTCACGCTTACTTTCAGCTTTGTATATCTCACTTGAGAGATCTTATTTGGATAGAACCTAAACGATTAGATAATCACTTTGTTCTATCAACTTGAGCAATCTGTATTTAAGAAAGCTCACATCTCTCTGTTTGAAACAGTCAAGTAAACTGAAAAAGTTTGCATTTGGTGTATTCCCCCCCCATACACCAAACCTTGCTCTTTCGGGACCAACACTCTTTGTTGAGAAAACCTTCTGAAAACTTAACCGAATATTTAGGAGATTGATTAAGAGAGCAGTTTGAATGAGTATGACAGATAGTGAATAAAACAACTGGAATATAAATGCAGAAAGTAAATAACGCAGTTATTTTACGTGGTTCGGGAAACCCCCTACGTCCACGGTCTAATCCAAACTGGATTAGATATCCACTACTAGGATACTCTTCTTATTTATACTCGCTGAGAACGAGCCACAAGTTTCAAACACAACCTGGTTGAAACTTATGCACGAAATAAGGGTCGTGTCCCTTTACAACTTACAGAAAACTACTGTAAACAGAATCTCTTCACGTTAATCCACTAGAAAACTACTAGCTAGCAAAGATCTCCTTCTTTCTCTCTGGATAAGACAGACGTGAATCGAGGTGTGATTACTATTACGAACAGTTCGAAACACGATCTGGTTGAAATCTTCTCTCAGTAAATGCTTCGATCGTTGAGATGATTTCTGGGCAGAGTAGCTTGAAATGATAGATGATCTTATTCACGTGTGTATCCTGCCAGTCTCTGTTCCGAGCTTTTTATAGGTGTAGAATTTTGAAATTCTAACCGTTGAGCTTGATTGGTTTGGAGTAAATGTGATTTTACCAATGAGGTTGACAGAATCTTCCTCTTTCCTTCTAATGAGGTTGACAGAATCTTCCAAGTTTGGTAAGCAGATCGTTTGACAGATACTGCTTTCCTTTTTCTTGTCTTAATTGATTCTCTTCCTTTTGTGGTACGAAAGGCTTAGTTTAGACTTTGGGATTCATAGACACTTTATCTGATTTCAGCATTTGAGTGTTGATCTGGTTGAACTTTCTGGTTGAGAGTTTCTGGTTCAACTTTCTGTCTGAGTTGATTTGCTTCAACTTTCTGGTTGAGGGTTTCTGGTTCAACTTTCTGTCAGAGTGGATTCGCTTCAATTTTCTGGTTGAGTTGATATGCTTCAACTTTCTAGTTGAGGCTTTGTTTCAACTTTCTGACTGAGTTGATATTCCTCAACTTTCTGGTTGAGGCTCTCTTGGTTCAACTTTCTGATATCGTTCTGATCCTTCTGACATCTGGCTAAAACCTAAACAAGACATATCAAAATAATAATAGGTTCTCCTAACAGAAACACTTTCAATGTTTCTGTCACATATAAACCAGACATAAGTAATATAGAACATGAATAATCCTAAGTGTGTTTTCGAGGGAGCATCATCAAAACTTAAATTATTTGTGGGGTTCCCAATAGGTGCTATGCTGTGATCATCGATCTGGTCGGTGATCTGGTTGTTGTCTGTCACAGCAGATCGATTTCTTCTTGGTGAGAAATCTTGGCCTTCATCCTATACTATTATAGAAATGACTTCTATAGGAATAATTTCTTTACATGTTAAGTCATCTCCTAATCTGTTCTCTATCAGAATTCACTTTATATGCAGTGATCTGTTAACAGGTAGAGCAGTTTAACTCTAAAAAGAACTAAGTGTGTGAGAGATCATCATCAGTTTAAATCTTTAGGGTTCCCAACACCTTACACGAAGAAGGAAAGTAGCACCTGTCAACGATCTGCTTTCCTTATTTATTGAAAATTCAGTCAAACTTTACAAAGGCAAGAGGAGATAATTTAAAGATTCACTATCCTTGATTGGTAAATCATATTTACTCCAAACCAATTAAGACCAACGGTTAGAATTTCAAATTCTACACCTATACAAGCTTGGAACAAAGACTGGAAGAGTACAAGACTATCATCGACGATCAACAAGCTGTTACTCTGCCCAGAAATCATCTTACTTTTCAAAGCATTCACTTGAGAATATTTCTACTCACCAGATCGTGTTCTAAGCCGTTCGTGATCGAAATCACACCAACTCGATTCAAGTTTGTCTTATCGAGAAGAAGGAATGAGATCTTTGCTAGCTAGTAGTTTTCTAGTGGATCAATGTGAAGAGATCCAGTTACAGTAGTTTTCTATAAGTTGTAAAGGGACATGACCCTTATTCGTGCATAAGTTTCAAAACAGATTGTACTTGAAACTTGTGGCTCGTTCTCAGCGAGTATAAATAAGAAGAGTATCCTAGTAGTGGATATCTAATCCAGTTTGGAATGGACCGTGGACGTAGGGGGTTTCCCAAACCACGTAAACAACTGTGTTATTTACTTTCTGCTCTTTTAAATTTCAGTTGTTTTATTCACAAATCTGCACACCCATTCAAACTGCATTTTTAATTGATCTGCTAAATACTTAATTAAGTTTCCAAAAGGTTTTTTAATCAAGAGCATTGACTAAGGTAAAAACCACCATATTCCGCACACAACACTCTGCTAGAGAACAAGATTACTCTTGATTTCTGCTCAGTGTTATTCACTAGAGAGTTTCTGTCTGGACAGAACAAGATCGATCGGGTCATAGATCTGGTTTGTCACAACTAAGCAATCTATTTTTGAGAAAGGTTAATCTCTCTAAGTAAATACTCAAGTAAACTGAAAAGTTTGTATTTGGTTTATCCCCCCGCCCCCCCATACACCAAACCTTGCTCTTTCGGGACCAACACATTCTAAGTAAAAAGCTCTTCGTGGGAGGTAACCCACGCTCGTTTTTCCCATTTTTCCTTTTTATTGAATTTGGTTTTTATTTCTTTATTTATTTTTTATCTTTTTCCATGTTCATAGGTATCAACGAGTTCGGAGGAAACCGAGTCAAAAAAAATTCACGGAGGAGAAAAAAGTGAAATTTTACGAGAGTAGCGAGGTGGGGCAATCTAGCCGACACGGAGCGGATGACCAGCGGCCAGCGCCCTGCACCAAGTCAGCGGCCGCTGAGTTGGCCGAAATCAACCTATAATTCCTTCTTCCTTCCTTATTTCTCCCACTTCTTCAACTTCATCATCCCCAAATTCCCTAAACCCTAACCTTCCCCCAAATTTTAATTCTCCAATTACTCTTTCCATACTCCATATTTCAATCCAATTCTTTAGATTCACCATTACTTTTCCATCCTCTTTCATTCATTCCGATCAAATTCCAAATTCATCCACAAATTCACTCAAATTCCCAAACCATTCTTCCATACCTCTTTTTGCCCACCAAGTGTTTGACAAAAGTCTTATGGGGTGAAAGAGATCCAAGACTAGCGAGGTGGGGCAATCTAGCCGACACGGAGCGGACGACGAGGAATTCCACCCCATTCGTGACCATATTCCGACTTCGGGTGCACCATTCTCAATTTACAACAATCAAGAGGGTACACTTTACACTCGATTTACTTCTCTTGATCTTACACTTCCTCGTACTTTGGATTGGGACCTTATGTCTAGCCTAGGAATTGCTTCTAAATTGACTCATTGTTTGAAGAATCTTGGTTTGAAAAAATATGCTAGGCCAGAAATTGATGGCTATAGAGAATTAGGACTTGAATTCCTTACTACATTTGATGTTGCCTCTGATTTCAAGTCGTTTAAATTCCGTTATCAAGGTATTTTTCATACCGTGACCACTGCTATGATTAAATCCTTCTTTGGATTTCCCATTTTGGGGCTCCATCGAGTGCCCCCGTAATTTAATCCGAATCTAGCGTGGTTTGAGTTAACAGATTTTCATAATTGGGCATCAGGAGGAATGTCCAATGGCTTTCTTCGGGAACCCGAGATCAGCGTCCTACACAAGTTCATTGCCTATTCTATCTCGGGCAATGAACAAGCTAACAAGGTGAACACGGTGGAGTATTTCTTACTCTATTGTGCATTTAAGAAGACGAAGATTTGCCCATCCTCATTCATATTCGAGGCCATTCAGTTCATCCAACGCCGCAAGCGGGCCCATGCTTCACTTCTCCATCTTGCTACTCCTTTGTCCATGCACCTCCAGCTTATCGGTGCCAATGGCCCTCCACACAATGAGCCTCTCCTCATAAAGTACATCGACATCAATGAGTTTATGGGTGCACCATTCGACCTCGCTCATACCGAGTTGGTGCCTCAAGAGAGGAGGAATTGCATGCATCGTTATCTAAATACCCAAGTTGCAGCCGAGACAACTAATGCATCCAAGGAACCAGGAGATGCCCACATGGAGGATAATGAGGAGGCTCAATCCGAGCATGAGGACGATGATCAAGCCACCGAGGAGGTCGACGCCGCTTGGCTAGGCTATGACCTTGTGGACACCACCGGAGGAACTGAGTGGGGTACCCAATCTCAATGGGGTACCCAATTTGAATGGGACGGACAATCTCAATGGGGCACTCAACCTCAATGGAACGCCCAATAGGAGCAGTTCACGTCCGAAGTTACCACGGGCATACTCGAGATGCATTCTGACATCCGAGACCTCCACACTCGCCTCGACACCCATCAACATCAATGGGAAGCCCAACAAAGGGCGATGGAGGAGCATAATCGCATACTCAGTGAGATGCAATAACAATGGTCCTCTTGGATCCTTTGCGGCGCACCCACCCACCCTCCTCCCGACCAACAATGAGCTTTTGTCTCATTGTTGAGGTACCTTTATTGTTTTATCTTCTTTTCGTGTGAGTGTGTATTTGGCTAACCTTTATTTTCCCTTATTAGTGATCGTTTTCCAGGTTTTATTTTCGTTTGTTGCTCCGAATGCCGCATTTCAGGGACGTTCTCTCTATCCTTACTCTTTAGATCTTTACTTTCCGCAATGAGGGCATTGCTCTATCCTTGTAGGGGGGAGGGGTGTCTTTTTCATACGTGCATTTGTCATTTTATTTTAGTGTCTTTTAAGCATGCAAAATTTTGATTGTTTTAGAGCTAGTTTGTCTTGATACATCGTGGGTAAATCGAGTTGTTGCATATGTTTAAGATGAGATTGATTTGAAAACCTTTATTGAATTGCATTGATTTATGTTGTGAAACGTAGATAAACTAGGAAGGTGTAGAACATTATGACCGGATTATGGATCTTAGTAGAATAATTAAAGTAGTGATGCATGATGATATAAATTGATTGATTCAATTGGCTAGTTGTTTATGACCACTTGTTGCGTATCCTTGTTGATATTAATCAAACCTTGTCAAGAGGTCTTTGCTCCTATGGGAACCATGAGCACGGGAAATCGTGTGAGGATAAATTAGGAAATCCCTAATTGTTCACACCTCGCGACAATGATCATATAACTTGACATTGTTCTTAGTATTTTTCTTAAATTCTTAAAAAATATGAATACACAAGGATTCTACCCGCTCTCTTAATCATAAATACAAATTTATAAAAGAGATGGGTATGGGAAACCACACCGAAAAAACCCGAACATTCGGAGTACTCACCCGGTGAATATTGTCTTTAATATTCCTCATATTGAAAAGAAAGAAAAGAAAAGAAAAAGATACGCTATTTAAGATGGATAAAAATTCTAGCCGGTTATGTGATCTCAATAAACATCGTGTGCATCATTATTTTTTATTGTTCGAATTGATTGTAATCTAGTCTAGATGGTCTATTTGCTTCTATGATCTCTATGTGACGTGACGTGATGATATGAAGATCGATTTTGGAATGATTTGAAGTCTTGTCAAGAATGCATGTCGCGTGTAGAATTTTCCTTAGCGATAGTTTAGACTAAGTTATGCTTGAGGACAAGCAAAGTTTTGTGTGTGGAGGGGTTGTTTAGCCTCTTTTTGTTAGTCTAAACTCGTAATTTCCGTGTTTTTATTCGTATTATTTTCCCTCGTTCTGTGATGTTTTGGCCCGATTTATGTTTCATTTTATGCTTCAGGATCATTAGCCTAAATGAGCGTCATCGTTGGAAAACAAACAAGGAAGAATCGATAAAAGATGAGAAAATGAAGATAAGTGCCGTGTCACGCGACCGCTGACTAGATCGTTTGTGTCGCGGCCGAGCCAGCGAGCACGGCACCAGACCAACCGAGCCAGCGGTCCCTGAAGTGGCTCAGCAGTCGCTGACTTCATGACCGTTGCAGAGCCGTTGCAACCAACCCTCGAATTGCACGGAGCCACCGGTTTAGCGGCCGCTAACCTCTACGCGGTCGCTGACTTACCCTACGTATATATACATGGCATGCCTCATTCGATGGGAGAACTTTTTCCCAACACTTTGTCCGTACTTTCAAAGGCACGACTTCCCAAACTACTTTCCAATACCTTTTCATATATTTTTCGTTCGTAGTTTAGCATGTCTCGATCCCGTGTTCTAGGATCGAGACTTAGATTTTTGGATAGTTCTTCGCATTGTTTTCATCTTCAAGTTAGCCGATTGCAACATTCATAGTTTCGTATGTCGTTTCCAGAATTTCGTTATGGATTCAAGACCTTTTTCCAGTTCTTAATTCAAGTTCGTTTCGTTTCCCTTTATTTATTTTTGTTTCGTTTATCGCTTTTGTTCATTTTATTGTTTATGATTTTGGTTTCTTATTCCGTTTTCGATTTTCAGATTTCTTTTCATATTTCTTTTGAATTCAAGTTCCAAGTTATTTCTTTTCCTAGAGTAGATTTAAATTGTTTTCTTAGATTAGATTTAATCACTTTCTTAGATTAGATTTAAATTGTGTTTCTTATTTACGTTCTTTGCATACATTTTAAACTTCAAATCAAATTATTTTTAATGTTTTCCATTTATGAACAAAGAATAGAATTGCCCTGCTAAGTCTTCCTTGAGAATACGACTTGGGTTGGGCTTATCATTTCTAGAGAAAAGTTTCTTGTCTTTCGTCGAATGATACATATCTTTGGCACTTGCGCCTTGGACATATTAACCTTAGGAGGATTCAAAAGCTAGTGGAACATGGGCCTTTAGATAAACTCCAAGTTGAGCCATACCCTACTTGTGAATCTTTTTTGGAAGATAAAATGACCAAGAGACCATTCAGGGTCAAAGGAAATAGAGCCCAAGATGTGTTGGATATCATTCACTCCGTCGTTTGTGGTCCAATGTCGACTCAGGCCAGAGGTGGCATGCAGTACTTCATCACTTTTATTGATGATTACTCAAAATATGGATATATCTATTTGATGCACCACAAGTCAGAATCCTTTTAGAATTTTAAGGAATTAGGGGCACTTGTGGAGAATCGTTATGGAAAGACTATCAAGTGTCTGCATTCTGATTGCAGAGGCGAATACCTCACTTCTGAGTTTTTGAGCCATTTAGCAGAAGTAGGGATTCAATCCTAGTTAACTGCACCGGGTACACCCCAGTAAAATGGTGTAGCAGAGAGACGGAATATAACACTTATGGAGATGGTAAGATCCATGATGAGTTATGTAAAGTTGCCTGTTTCGTTTTGGGGACATGCCCGAGAGACAACCGTTTACACATTGAACTTGGTACCATCCAATTCGGTCCCTAAGACACCGATTGAGTTGTGGACTGGGCGACAGCCCAGTCTAAGACATCTCAAGGTGTGGGGTTGTCCAGCACACGTGCTAGAGAAGGACGCCAACAAATTGGCACCTCGTACTGACTTGTGTCTGCTCGTGGGTTACCCAAAAGAGACGAAAGGGTGGGAGTTTTATAGTCTTAGAGATCATAAGGTTTTGATCAGCACTCACACTCAATTTCTAGAAGAAGACTACCTAAACAACCACAAGACAACGAGTGAAATAGTTCTCGAGGAAATGAGAACTATAGTTAATCCAAATTCACAAGAAAAACAAAGTGCAACAACACCAACTCAAACACCTGTACCACCAGTAGTGGAACCTCGTCGTAGTGGGAGGGTTATTAGTCAACCCGACTGATTCATTGCAGTGGGAGAGGCATCTAACTCAGTCCTAGGCCTAGACGAATCAGATCCCTGGAACTACAAAGAGGCAGTACACGACAAGGACTGTCACATCTGGCTATAGGCGATGGAGTCAAAACTGCAATCCATGGTAGACAAGGAAGTATATGAGCTAGTAGATCTGCCCGATGGCTGCAAAGCCATAGGGAGTAAATGGGTCTTCAAGTGGAAACGAGGACCCGACAGTAAGGTATCGATTACGATGAGACCTTCTCACCAAAAGTAAGGTATCGATTACGATGAGACCTTCTCACCAGTAGCCATGCTCATGTCTATTCATACACTCTTGTCAGTAGCAGCACATATGGATTGGGAAGTATGACAAATGAATGTCAAGACAACTTTCCTAAATGGAATTCTTGAAGAGAACATCCATATGCAACAATCCTCACGGTGATCAGGTGAAAGCTTAAGAAGTGTATTTATGGACTTAAGCAAGCCTCACGGTCATGGAACCTTTGCTTTGATCAGGTGATCAAATCTTATGGATTTGATCAGTGTCCTGACGAAAGTTGTGTGTACAAGAAGTGTGAGGGTAAAGCAGTTGTTTTCTTAGTGCTATACCTAGATGACATTCTCTTGATCGGAAGTGTCAAGAAGATGTTATTAGACGTTAGAGCATACTTTTCGAGTCAATTCGATATAAAGCATATGAGAGACGCGGTACACATTCTAAGGATCAAGGTCATTCGTGATAAATCCAAGCGAATGTTGTGCTTATCTCAGGAATCCTATATCGAAACTATACTTAGACGCTTTAGCATGCAGGATTCCAAGAAGGGTTTCTTACCTTTCAGGCATGGAATCGTTCTCTCTCAGGACATGTGTCCTAAGAAACATGAGGAGAAAGAGGAGATGAGACAGATACTTTATGCTTCAGCAGTAGGTAGTCTCAAATATGCTATGATGTGTACTAAGCCGGATATCTGCTTTGTTGTAGGCATGGTAGCAAGATATCAGTCCAACCCTGGGAAGGGACATTGAACAACAGTAAAGAACATACTCAAGTACCTTAAACGGACTAAGGAGTACTGTTTGGTTAACCAGGCTGATTCATTATGCCATTTTGGGTTATACCGATTCCGATTTTCAAATGAATCGAGACTAAGGAAATCTACCTCCGGGAATGTGCTTACTTTGGGAGGCGGAGTCGTGACATTGAGGAGCGTGAAGCAGAAATGCATTGCGGACTCCACCATGGAAGCTGAATATGTGGCCGCATCAGAGGCTGCAAAGGAAGCAATTTGGCTCAAGAGCTTCTTGATGGACCTAGATGTGATTCCGAATATGGCGGGGAGTATCACGATCTATTGTGATAACTCTGGTGCAGTGGCAAACTCGAGGGAACCACGGGCCCATAAGGCAAGTAAACACATTGAGAGAAAATATCACATCATTCGTGACATTGTCAGGAGGGGCGACATAATGGTGACAATGATTGTGTCGACGGACAACCTGGCAGATCCCTTCACGAAAAGCCTGAACGGGAAGACGTTTGAGAGGCATGAAGAGAGATTAGGAGTGTGACGTGTAATAGACCTGTTTAGGTAAAAGTGGGAGAGTTATGTCATGCGACACAAATATTTGTATACTCAGCATGTTTGGGTATAAGTGAGAGATTGTTAGGGTTTGTATACCTCAAAGGATGCTTTATGCTTAGACGATGTATCAAACTTTTTTTCAATTACACTTTAGTGAGAATAAATGTTTTTATCATTGGTTTGTTATTTATTATTGTTATATATATTGAATTGCAAACAAGTCCATTTATTACAATTATCGACTGTGTGGTGGATTGATGATCACGGAAGGTCACACAGTCAGCTCCTTTGTAATATAAAGTCCAGTCCAGACAGACTTGGATAGTCTAGTCGGTAAAGGTTGCGACATCATATCGATGTGACTGACCTTAGCTTGCAGAATGTTGTTGGTATGTATAAGCGGTTACACATGCTTTGCATATACATAGTGAGAGGTTTCACAGTGAGATAAGTTCTAACGTGCTAATACTGAGAACGAGGTCTCAGAAATTAATTCATTTCTTAATCTGTGATGATGACATTAGTATAGGCGGTTGATTATACGCTGCTTTGTTTCATCTATGGTTGCGAGTTTTTCGTAACTCTAAATAGTAATATTTTGGGTTGTAGTCGTCGGCTTAGCCAGAAGTGCTCGACTGTCAGTCGTACAGAATCGCGTCTCGGTGACACGAGTTGATTAAATCTGCGTGAGGCGTTCAGAAAGGTTTATTACATAAGAAACCCAGCCGATTGAGAATTTATTACATATGCAATATTAAAGGTCTGAACCGGATCACTCACGAATAAATATATTAATTAATTATGAGTTTTCATCAAACTTAATTAATTAATGGATTTAGAAAATCTTAAACGCGAGGAAATAATTAATGATAAAAAGGTTACGTCCGTAATTCAAATAAATCAAGATGAGTTCAATATTTACCCTATAGGGGAGTCGATAAATATTTATAATGTAACTGCTCTTTATTGCATTTAAATGGAGTAATTAATTGGGGGACAATTTAATTTTAATTAATTAATTTAAGTCTAAAGGTTGGGCTAGCCAATTAATTAATTTATTGGACCCAAAAGGAGACTTGAAAATTAATTTAATCTAATTATTGATTTTTTCAAGCCCATATTAATTTGTAATATAATTCAAATTTTATTTGAATTATTGTTGTAACTGCAAGAGATAAAGAGGGATTATAGTTGCTATTATTCGGGATCTAATTCATTCTTCTTGTAAACTCTATCCTAGCCCACTACATCTATAAAATAGAGAATAAGAAGAGCCACTTTCTCTTTCCAAGAGAAAATCGGCGGTCACAATTAAGAGATTTAATTCTCGTTTTTTTTTTAAAATTACAGTATTCTACGCTGTGTATTTTCAGTCTTCTTTTTCTCTTGACTACTAGATAGATTCGTCCACACGATATTCTAGTAGATAGATGGGTAATAGGATAGAAGTTCCTAAGGTGGGATTTGGTGGAGATCAAGATTGTAGATCCAACGGCGTGGATTGCGAATCGTTGCTAGCTGTTGGGAACCCCACAATATTTTAAGTTTTGATGATGTTCTCTCGAAACACACTTAGATTACATTATGTCTTATTTGATCTCAATATGTTCTACATGTACCAGATCACTACAATATAAAGTGAAACTGATAGAGAACATGATCTTAGTTTAGATTAGAAAAATGACTTGGTATGTAAAAGATCTCATCCTATAGAAGTCATTCTGTTTTTCTACTCTTCGAAGACCAGATCACCAGCAGATTGAAGCAAGCAGATGATGAACCAGATAGTCACTCAGTCAGTTCTAACAGAACACTTACAAAAGATTCTACCATGCTTTGGAGCATATTTTCTGAAGACCAGATCGACTGTGACCAAATCGATATCAATCTGGTGAGACCAGATCGATGTTTAAAGCTGAACCAGATGATGTCAGATTATTCATCAGTAAAAAGGCAATCACGTGTTATGTCATATTAACTGATGAAGAAATTCCAAACTCATTGCCACATCACGCGAGCTATCAAAATGGAAGGAGAATCAATCTCTACATGAAGAAGGAAAGTAGTACCTGTCAACGATCTGCTTTCCATATTTATTGAAGATTCGGTCAAACTTTCCAAAGGCAAAAGGAGATAATTTAGGGATTCAATATCCATGATTGGAAAATCACATTTACTTCAAACCAATCAAACACAACGGTTGGAATTTTAAAATTCTACACCTATAAAAGCTTGGAACAAAGACTGGAAGAATGTAGACAATCATCTATGATCAACAAGCTGTCACTCTGTCCAAAAATCATCTCATCCATCGAAGCATTCATTCGGGAAGGTTTCTACTTACCAGATCCTGTTCTGAGCCGTTCGTGATCTAAATCACAACTCGATTCAAGTATGTCTTATCGAGAAAAAGGAAGGAGATCTTTGTCAGCTAGTAGTTTTCTAGTGGATTAACGTGAAGAGATCCAGTTACAGTAGTTTTCTGTAAGTCGTAAAAGGACACGACCCTTATTCGTGCACAAGTTTCAAAGCAGATTGTTCTTGAAACTTGTGGCTCATTCTCAGCGAGTATAAATAAGAAGTGTATCCTAGTAGTGGATATCCAATCCAGTTTGGATTGGACCGTGGATGTAGGGGGTTTCCGAAACCACGTAAATAGCTGTTGTGTTATTTACTTTCTGCATTTTAATTAAGCAATCAAGTATCGATCTGTTTTGTCACAACTAAGCAATCTGTTTTGCAGAAAGCTTAATCTCTCTAATTAAACAGTCAAGTATACTGAAATATTTGAATTTTTTTCTTTCACTAGCATCCTATCTGTCATTATGGAATCATCTGTTATTAGAGCATGTGAAGAATTCTCCATCCAAGGGTACAGAAAATGGAGTTTCAAAATCAAGATGTGTCTCAAAGCTCATCACTGTCTGATGTGGAAAGTGATAGAGGAAGGACCATTGGTGATTCAAGAAGAGAAGACTCAAATTACAGAAACTAATTAAAGATTATGTGCTTAAAGATCCCAGAATATATACCTCTGAAGAACGGCGTGAAGCAAATCTTGATGATTTTGCCAAAGGAATCATCTCCAGCACGGTATGTTAGGTTTTTAAGTCTTGATGTTATCTGAAGTGTTGACCTAACATTTGTGTTTTTGTGTTCTTCACATGAATGCTGACTGGGACTCCAGCTCAGCATGACGTGGAATGGTGACATAGTATCCAGCTCAGCATGACAAGTGGTGATGACTTGCTGCCATGTGGAGTGCTGACTCGGCAGCGTTGAAAGTCTTGAGTCATGCAGAATGTTGACTTAGCTCCTGGCATAACATAACAACTAGTGTTGACTTGACGTCCAGCTCAACAGCCACGTGGAGCACTAGGCATCCAGCTCAACAGTCACGTGGAGGGGTGCTGACTTGGCAATGTTGAAACAGCATGTAGGCTGGAGTAGAGACCAAGTCGTGCTAGGCAGAATGTTGACTTAGCTTCTAACACAACATAACAACTGTTGTTGATCTCAGCATCCAGGTACACAGCCACGTGGAAGGCTGATTTGGCAGTGACTCAGCATCCAAGTCCACAACCACGTGGAAGGCTGACTTGGCGTCTGAAGACTTGAGTGAGAATGCACGAAGAAAAACTATAAAGACCGAGTCTTGAGGAGAAAGCTAAATAATGGAAGGCACTTGAGAGTTTGACGCTAAATGGAAGTCTGTTACCGTGAATGTCGGAGTCCACACCAACTGCCCAGCGAATCTTGCGGAGCACGACAGCGGTTGAGATATTTATGCTAGTAGGATTCTGTTCCACAAATCCAGGAGTCAACAACCAACTGTTGTCATGCAGTTGAGATATTCATGCTAGTGGAATTCTGTTCCACAAATCCAGGAGTCAACAACCAACTGAAGTGGTTCCACAATTCCAGGCTGTTATGCGGAGAGCAACAACTGAACAACTAACTGCGAGAATTATGGAAGACATGGGCCAGCAGTTGCTATATTCATGGACACAAGCCCATGTAGTCTATCTATAAATACTAGAGTCATTCATTAAGTTGAGTGCGGATTTTGAGATGATATGAGACGTTTTTGATATACACTTTTTTGCAGATTTATATCGTAGTTTAGTACGTGTGATCTTTGTCTTAGAAGATTATACTTTTAGTATTTTAGTGAGAAGTGTTGTTGTTGTTGTCCGTAACATTGTAAACAACACAACACTTAGTTTTGATAATTCTTTCTGGCCGTAAAGGCTGCCGTGTAGGTTGTTCATTAACACAACCTACGCAAAATTACATCGTGTGTTCTTATTTAGCTTCCGCAACATTTACTTAGAGTAGGTGATACACTTTCACGGTAAAATGAGTCCATCTGGCTAAGCTCCAAGATCTTGACACAACCAAGGAGATGTGGAAAGCTTTGAGAGAACTAAGCCTCAGTTCTGAAGCAATGATCGAGAATAAATTGTCTCTAACGTGTAACAAGTTCGATGAATTCAAGATGAAGCCTGGAGAAAGCATCTTGTAGATGAAAAACAGGTTGATTGAAGTGTTACTTGAAGTCTCTGCATTCAACAAAAACAAGTATACACAGAGAGAGAAGAACCTCAAAATCCTCAGAGCGTTACCACCAAGCTGGGAGATCTACTTTGCTAAGCAACCACTACATGCTGATTTCAATGATCTGTCCATTGATGCATTATTTGATCATCTGGTTGTACATGAATGTGATATCAAGAGAATTCATGGATCAGATTATTCTTCAAACAAGAAGAATGAAAGCAATTTAAAGAGGGATAAAGAGACCGCCTTCGAAGCGAAGTGCAAAGCAGATGAACCAGTACTAACTACAGCACCAGAAGAAGGAGATTATGATAAGCTACTCAAGGAATTCGCTATGATTGCAAAGAGGATGGACAAGATGCAAATCAGATCGAGAAAATATCGAAGGTTCTATAAAGATAACAAGGATAGATACCAGAAGAACAAAGAACCAGAACGATCTGATGAAAAAGCTGACACAAAAAGTAATGGTAAAACATTTAACTCTACTGATTATACATGCTATGGCTGTGGTAGAACAGGTCACTTCAAGACAGATTGTCTTGATTTGTCAAAAAGTCAAAGATAAGAGCGAAGAGCTAAAAGTGATAGGAAACTCAAAGCTCAATGCAAAGCCATGATAGCGGAAGAAGACTCAAGCAGTTCAAGTCATCTGTCTGATAGTTCATCAGATAATGATGAAGCATTCTATTCAGAAGAAACATATGAAGATTGGGATGAATGCTACATGGGATTGGACAACGGGCTTGATCAGAATGAGGTAAATTCTCATGCTTCTATGTCTTCAAATAAATCTATCTATGATTCTGGAAATGATGATGAACTAGAAGTCTTATGGGATGAAATTAATGAGATGTTCAAAAGCTACACCAGCATAAAGAAGCTATTCTCTGAAGTCATAAAAGAGAATGAAAAGCTGAATGAAACTGTAAAGTTCTTGAGTGAAGCAAACACCAAGTTCTCTACTCAAATAAATGGTCTTGGAGAACAGTTCAAGATAAAAGATGCAGAAATATATTCACTCAATTCCAAGGTGAAATATGTGATCAACATAAAGGATGTAGTTGAAGAAGAATTGACGAAAATCATGGAAAATATGAGCAAGATCAATAAAGGTCAAGAACGAGAAGAAATGATGATCGATATGCAACAAAAGGGAAGAGCTGGCCTAGGATATAATGGAAAATCCAGTGAGACTCAGTTTGTTGCTGAAAGAAAGAATATACTAGATCAAGTCAAGGATCTCAAGAACAAGAAAAGTCAACCCCAGAAGATGATGATGAAGGAAACAGGAGATAAGAGATACTATCAGAAGAAGGGTCAATCTGTTGACTATGTGAAAACAGATAAAAATCAAAGCCAGAAGACACCTACCAAAACATCATCAACCAAAAAGAAGAAGATCGATAGGGATAATATTGAGAGAAATCATTCATCTATCTACCGAGCTATATCAAGAACAGATGATGTTGGAAGAAGGATTACATGCTACATATGTGTTCCTAACACCAAGTTAATCTGGGTTTCCAAGGGAACATTTGCTACTAACAAAGCACCCACTTGTTGAAAGGGTAGCTCAAACTTCTTTATTGCATGATTGAAGAACTGCAAGAAAAAGTAGAGTAGCAAAGGGAACAATCTGAATTATTGATAGTGGATGTTCAAAACATATGACATGTGATAAGAACGCTGTATCAGACTATGTAGAAAGAGAAGGACCATAGGTAACCTTTGGTTGTAACTCAAAAAGCTACACTAGAGGCTATGGTAACATCAAAATTGGCAAGACCACCATCACAAATGTATCATATGTTGAAGGTCTTAGTCATAATCTGTTTTCAGTTAGCCAATTTTGTGCTAATGGAAATCAGATTATTTTTTATGCTAACAACTGCTTTGTGAGAAATAAGGAATGAGATGAAACTCTTCTTACCGGAAAATTGCAGGATAGATTGTATATTGTACAATGGGATAACCAGATTGAAACATGTCTGGTCACTAAGGCAGTATCAGAAACAAGCTGGTTATGGCACAAACGACAAAGTCATCTCAATTTCAAGTCAATCAATAAGATTGCAAGAGAAAAGCTAGTCGAAGGACTGCTAGAACAAGTATACGATAAAGATCATATCTGTGAAGCTTGTCAAGCTGGGAAACAAACCAGATCATCATTTTCCAGCAAAGCAGTTCAGTCATCTACCAGAATCTTGGAGCTACTTCATCTAGGCTTATTTGGTCCAGTTAAGCCATTAAGCATAAATGGAAGGAAGTACACTCAAGTCATCATTGATGATTATTCAAGATTCACATGGGTTATTTTTCTATTCAAAAAGAAAGAGACAATGGAGAAGTTGCCAAATCTTCTCAACAAGATCACCAAACAAAAGGAAACATCTGTTGCAACAATCAGAACAGATCGTGGAACAGAATTTCTAAACCAGAAGATTGAGGACTATTGCAATCAGATGGGTATCACACATCAAACATCTGCAGCAAGAATACCTCAACAGAATGGAGTGGTTGAGAGAAGAAATAGATTATTGAAGGAAGCCGCTCGCACCATGCTAAATGCAACTAGATTACCCAAGAAATTTGGGGCTGAAGCCATTGACACAACCTGTTATACACAGAACAAATCGGTGGTAACTCGTAGACACGAGTAGACACCATATGAAGTTTGGAATAACAGAAAACCCGGGATACAGTATTTTCGTACATTTGGTTGTATGTGTTATATCCATAATAATGAGAAATCTTAGTTGAAAACCTTTGATAGTAAAACTGACCCTGGAATATTTTTAGGATATTCTGATGTTAGTAAAGCTTGTAAGGTATGCAAAAAGAGGACTCATATTGTGGAGGTAACACCTCATATTGTATTTGATGAAACTATTGTTGAATACAGAGAAGCAGGTATGAACAGGTTCAAAACCAGATTAACAACAAGAAATCAGAAGGTATACTACTAGAAGACATTCTAATCTGGAATACAACAGAAGAGAATGGGATTGATGTTCAACCTAGTGTTGAGACCAGCTCACAGCAAGGGGGAACCGAACATAACCAGATTGATCTCACCAGAAGGTAATGAACCAGTGGAAGAAGGTAATAATGAACAATCTCAAGATCAACCTGAAGAATCTAGAGATATCAACAGCTGGAACAATAATCAAGAGATTGAGGTTGAAGAAATAGAAGTTGAAAACCCTTTTCAAGCATCTTCAATAGCGCACCCTGAATTTGAGGACCCAACAGAAGAACCAGAGCCTGAGATATCAGAAGAAGAGATGTCCTGCAGAAAGAGATGGATACAAGAGCATCATCCTCCAGAACAGATTGTTGGGAACTCATCAGATCGTGTGAAAACCAGAAGAATGCATGGAGAAAGTACACTTCTAAGTTGTTATATATCTCGTGTTGAACCATCTAATGCTCATGAAGCACTATAAGATGCAGACTGGGTTATTGATATGCAAGAAAAACTCAATGAGTTAAAACGAGACCAAGTCTGATACCTTGTGGACAGACCAAGACATCAGGGAGGTGTTAAATGGGTATTCAAGAATAAGCGAGATGAAAATGGTGAAGTCGTAAGAAACAAAGCCAGACTGTTGGGAACCCCACAAATAAATTAGTTTTGATGATGTTCTCTCGAAAACACACTTAGAATTATTCATGTTCTGTTAGACCTCAATCTATTCTATGTGTACCAGAACACTAAAACATAAAGTGTATCTGATAAGAGAACTTATCCTAGTCCTGTCTACGAAATGACTTAACTTGTAAAGGATTTCATCCTATAGAAGTCATTATGTCTTCTCTTAGTCAATAGGACCAGATCGTTTGAGCAGATTGAAGCAAGCAGAAGATCCATCCGAATAATCATCAGTGTTGGTCCCGAAAGAGCAAGGTTTGGTGTATGGGGGGGGGGGGAAT
>JAPKLX010000594.1:29601-62005 GCA_026898415.1 Leonotis leonurus
GGGGGGGGGGGGAATACACCAAATACTAACTTTTCAGTTTACTTGACGTTTTATAGGAGAGCTCAAGCTATTATATACAAGAGATTGCTTGGAATAACTGACCAGATTGATATACAGATCAGTAGCTGGTCTAGTCCAAACAGATTACTCTCTAAGAGTAAACACTTAACAGATAATAAGAGTGATCTTATTACCTCCTGAGTGTAGAGTGAGTGCGGAATAATGGTGGATTTAGTGAATGCTCTTGTTTAGAAAACCTTAAGGAGTTAATCAGATCGATTAAGCAGATTTTTTGAGAATGCAGATTATATGATAGTGCAGAGGGTTAGAATAATAAACAATAGATAATAAGGAATGCAGGAATGTAAAGCACACAGTGTTTAACGTGGTTCGGGAAATCCCTACGTCCACGATCTGGTCAAAACTAGACCAGATTATCCACTACTAGGATACTCTGCTTCTTTATACTCGTGGAGAACGAGTCACAAGTACCAATCACAACTAGAGTGATACTTATGCACGAATGAAGGGTCGTGTCCCTTTACAACAGATTACCTCTACGTTACCACTAGAAAACTACTAGCTAGCAGGGTGATCTCCTTTCTCTCGACAAGACAGACTTGAATCGAGGTGGTTGGTGTGATGTAGAATCACAAGATGTTGAAGCTCTAAGTCTGGAATGCAGAAAACTTGAGGGATAATTGCAGTATGGCTCGCGTGTCTTCTCTCTATTTCCAGATTGTTGTCTTCAACTATATAGGCTTTGAATTTTAAATTCTAGCCGTTGTTGATTGGCGTGAGATAGATGGTATATTGCCAATCAATGGTTTCCATCATATCTGTTCTTGCCATATGGGAAAGGTTGACTCAATCTTTGATTTATGGAAATCAGATTGTTAACGGTCTCTTTCCTTATATGATTAAGTCGTAGATCTTCTTTCCAAACCCTGTTGGATGGACCTTGATCTTGACGTGGCAAGTGTATATGATTTGTAGGATGATGTCAGCTAATGATTTGATGATTCAATCGCTCTGGTTCATCGCTGTAGGCAACGATCTGGTCATCGATCTGGTCACCGATCTGGTCGCTGTCTGTTACAGCAGATCGATTCCTTTGAGCGTGAAATCTTGACCTTCATCCTATTCTAAGTTGAGAATGACTTCTATAGGAACATCTCCTTTACATTTTAAGTCATCTCCTAATCTGTTCCAAAACAGAAATCACTTAAACTATAGTGATCTGGTTTTTACACGAGGAACAAGTTATGTTCTAAGCTAAGTGTGTTTCGAGATACCATCATCAACACTAAAAACTTTAGGGTTCCCAACAATCAGCTTTTACCAGAACACACAGAAGAATCAACCATGCTTTGAAGCATACTTTCTGAAGGACCAGATCGACTATGACCAGATCGATATCAATCTGCTGCGACCAGATCGATATCAATCTGGTGCGACCAGATCGATATTTAGTGTTGAAACTAGATGATATCAGACTAAATGATAGTGAATCCCAAAACCAGTGCTACATCATTCATACCATCGAAGGAAGAGAATCAATCAAAACAAGAAGAAGGAAAGTAGGGATTGATAGGATCTGCTTACCATATTTAAAAGATTCAGTCAACCTTTTCAAAAGGCAGGAAGAGACAAATTAGGGATTCACTATCCTTGATTGGTGAAATCGCACTTACTGCTAAACCAATCAAGCCCAACGGTTAGAATTTCAAATTCTATACCTATAAAAGCTTGGAACAAAGACTGGAAGAGTACATTAGAAGATTATCTACGATCAACAAGTTGTTACTCTGCCCAGAAATCATCTCATCCATAGAAGTATTTACTTGAGAAGATTTCTACTCATCAGATCGTGTATAGTTGAGGAATATGATTTCTTTTACTATAAACTTGCTAACATATTTATAGGCACCTATACAAGAGGCTGGAGAGTTTAGGAAAGATCGACAAATTTGATTCGATTGTGATGATTAGTTCGCTACAATCATTGGTAAGTAATAGTTTTCTTTAAAATGTCATAATTTAAGCTTATTCAAAGTGTTCGATGGTGGACTATCTTCTAATATATATTTTTAACTTCACAGTTTAGTAAAGAAAAGGGGAATTACTCGATTGTGGAAATTGATGAAGTGCGTAAGGAGTGGGCTGAATTGGTTCAGGAGTATATTGTATTCTAGCTTTTTGTAATTTTAGGTTTATTTATGTTTGGGACCATGTAGTTATCAAACTTGAAGTATTGTATTTGAGCTTGCTTTGGTATTTTTAGGATTAAAGTTGAAGTGCTGATGAATATTGCAATATGCTTTTATGTTATATTATTTATATTAGTAATTTAATTTTAAATATTTAAGTATTTGATGTTTTCATTTCAATTTAATATTTATTTTATTAGTTTTAGCAATAGGTTCAAAAATATAATGTTGTCTTATAACTCAACGACAACGGTTTTATAAACTGTTGTCTATGGGCGAATATTTCTTTCTATCTGCGACAAGGGTCCTAAGAAGCGTTGTCTATAGGTGAATTTTTTACAAGACCTACGACAACGGTTTTAAGAACAAGCTACGACAAGGGTTAAAAACCCTTGTCTATTAGCGTTTTTGTAGTAGTGCAATCTTGTGAATTGCAAGTTTTGCAATGAAAATCAATACATAGATAGGAGTCAGGGACGTAAACCAGTTGCATATAAGAAGATATACTACTTCCCTTTAACACCTCGTTTACAGAGGTTGTATGCATCTAAAGCTACAGCCGGAGACATGATCTAACATTCAACTTCAGTTGATGATGGTGTTATGCGACATCCTGCAGATTCACCGGCATGGAAGCACTTCAATGTTACTTATCCAGGTTTTGCAGCGAAGCCAAGGAATATAAGATTAGGCCTATCAACATATGGTTTTTAACCCTACGGTCAGTCGGGACAATAATACTCATCTTGGCCTGTCATGCACAGGCTGTTGAGAGGGGAGTACAACCAATAGACTACATGTTCGACTCCTTCCTCGATGAGTATCGGTATGCAGACGGGACGTACACCGAAGTGAAATCGGAGGCGATAGCGGTAAGTCTTAATTTCAAAGTAATATATATTTTATAATTGCAACCTTTATAATATGTTATTAACAAATGTTCATTTCTTGTTTACATGCAGACTGAGATGTTTGTCAATGCTGACGCAGAACGGGCCCAGCTGCCTGAGGGGGACCACGATGTGGTGGACACCAACGAGCTATACTTGGAGGTTCTTGGCGTCCCAGACAAGAAGAAGAGGTTGTTCGGTACGGGAGACGCAGGAAAGGCGTTGAGAGCCTCCAGGTTCAGTGGGTCGTCGTCCGCCTCACGAGCCACCAGGACCGAGGTTGAGGACCTGCGGCGCCGAGTCGATGAGCAGGACCGCGAGCGACAGGAGTACATTGCCGAGCAGTGGAGATTGGCTGAGCAGATGGCGCTCGTGCAGACTTAGTACGCTCAGATGATGCAGTGGATGCAGTCTCAGCAGCAGGGAGGAGCAGGTGATCCCTCATTCCCTCGTTTCCCCCTCCCGATTCTGAGTCCTAGACTGTATTCGTACAGTTGCTACATATATACTATTGTTTTGTATTTCAACATTTATAACATCTTTGGTTATAATAAATTTCGAATATCAATCAATTTCGTAAATTTTAATTTATCGTTGAATGTTCTATTTTATTTGTATTGTTTTTCGTGACAGGTTATAGGTAACCGGTATTACAAAAACAATAAATAATAAATAAAAAAAGCAATTCTAACGACGGACTGTAAATCCGTCGTTAGGTCAACGGTCAAAGGCTAACGACGGACTGTAAATCCATCGTTAGCCCTTCGGCGCCGTCGACGGTCACCGGTGGAGACCTAACGACGGAAGTATAATCCGTCATTACCTACCGACAGAATTATCCGACGTTACCTAACGACGGAATTATTCGCCGTTAGTCCGTCGTTAGCTAACGACGGATTGTAAATTCTGTCGTCCGCTCGCTTAACGACGAATGAAATACAGACAGAATATTCCTTCGTCAGTCCATCGTTAAGCCTCACGGACGACGGATTTCGAAGCCTCATGACGGAATATTCCGTTGCCAGTAGCCCTTTTTTGTTGTGGTGGATTGAAGTTCTTTCCAGAATTATTAATCAAGTTTGCTTCCGTTTATTATTTCAGGTTTGTTTTATTATTAAGTTCGTTTATTTGTTTATGCTTTCATTTTCTTATTTCATTTACTTGTTCTACGCTCTTTTCGATTTTAAACTCCATAGTACTTTCTATATTCTTTGCAATCCCGACTTCCATGTTACTTGCATCCTTTTCTCGCATCTAGTTTTCGTAGTTAGGCAATTCGTTTCTCCGTTTATTTTCATTAGTTTAAGATTTACATTCTTTCATTATTTATATTCTTCGCCTAGTTTTTAAAATCCTCAAACATTCTTTTACTTGCTTTCGTTTGTGAACAAAGAGCTAAATTGCCCTGCTAAGTCTTCGTTGAGAATATGACTTGGGTTGGCTTATCATTGCTAGACAACCTCATTAGATTGCGAGCAACTCGAAATAATTTTAGTTGAACATTTATCCCATATCATAACCCATATTTTTTTCTCGAATTCGGAATCGAATATGGAAAAGCCGGATTCAGATTATTCGGGATACGGACACGAGACAGATATGGTACGAATTCGGGCCGGATTCAACTAAATATATATTATAATATATTTAATACAAAAATTATTGACACAATATTTTATAAAAGAACTAATACAAATTATAAGAATTGTATCTATTAAAATTAGTGAATTGAATAACTTTATTCTTTTTTATGTTTTGAATTGAAACAAATGATTCTTTTTATAATAATATAATTTTTATATTAAATATCATTAAAAAATCAACTTAATCTACATCCATTATTGTACCAACTTCTTTTCAAAATAGATAAATAAATATATTATAAATAAATTAATACTCCCTCCGTCCACGAAGTACGTTCCCACTTTGACCGGGCACGGGTTTTAATGTATTGTTTGACTTTAGTAGATATTGTGTACATGTATTGAGTGTTGTGTAGATAGTGGAGAATGGGGTCCACTTAATTGATGATGTGTTGAGTAGTGAGTGGAGTAATGTGTAGTTAGTGGAGAATGGGACCCACATTATTGATGATGTGTTGAGTAGTGAGTGGAGTATGAGGTTTCCAAAAATAGAAAGTAAAGTGGGAAGCTACTTCGTGGACGGACCGATAAGGAAATATGGGAAGCTACTTCGTGGACGGAGGGAGTATATATTTAGATATCTAAGTATATCATCATCATCATTATTATTATTATTATTATTATTATTATATTACTATTTTTTTATGCTAAATATGTAAGTTCTAATTTAATTATTAAATTATTAATATAATAATATATCTAAGAGGGCGACTTAATCTATAATAAAACTAAAGCAATTAAAATTTTCACACACTCATGATTTAATAAAATAAATTTTAAAATAATATTTATCAAGTAAATTAAAATTGAATTGTTACATAAATATATATTTAAAAAATTTGGATATTCGAATTTGTTATACGGATAATATCTTAAAAAATATGGAAAATTTTGAATAACGTGTTGTTCGACTAGAATTGTTTCGAGTCGCTCGCAATCTTAACGAGGTCGTCTAGTAATATAAGTCAACCCAAGTCGTATTCTCAAGGAAGACTTAGCAGCGCAATTTAATTCTTTGTTCGAAAACGAAAACAAGTAAAATGATGTTTGAAGGTTTTAAAACTAGGCACAGACTATAAATAACGAAAGAATGTTAAACTCTAAGCTAATGAAAATCAACGAAGAAACGAATTGTCTAACTAAGAAAATAAGATGTGAATTTAAAAGAATGCAATTAACTTGGAAATCAGAATAAAAAAGAATGTGGAAAGTACTTTGGAAATTGAGATCGAAAAGAGCATACAATAAATAAACGAAATAAGAAAGCGAAAACATAAACAAATAAATGAACATGATAATAAACGAACCCGAAATAATAAATGGAAATAAACTTGATTAATAACTGGAACGATCTTGAATCCACAATGAAAAACTGAAGAAGAACTACGAACTAGAATGTTCTGATCGACTATCCTTCGAATACGAATTCTAAAACTAAAAACGATTAACTAGGAACCAAAATTCTCGACCCTAGAACAATAGGTCGAGAGGTGCTCAAAATATAAGTGCAAAACGTCTGAAAAATGGTGTAAAACGGTGTCGAAAAAGGTGTCCTTCGAATGAGAAACACGTAAGGTATTTATAGGCTAGAGGAGCGGTCAGTGGCTGCTGAGTGGGTTAGTTACGCGAGTCGCCGGTGTGGCTGTTGGGCGCTAACCGAGTCAGCCGCTGGGTCAGCGGCCGCTGAGGGCTCAGCGGTCGTTGGCCCGGGCGCCTGGCTAGGCCATGGCTCGGCTGGCACGTCTCTATCTAGTCAGCGGCCGCTTAAGGCTACGCGGTCTCTGCCTTATGCTCTCAGCCTTCATCTCGTTCTTTCATCATTTCTCGATCTTTTCTTATCCCTTTTTTCAACTTCAACACTCGTTTAGGCTTGTGATCCTGAAACATAAAATGAAACATAAATCGAGCTAAAACATCATGCAAAGTGGGAAAACAACACGAATACGGGCACGAAAATATGAGTTTAGACGATCAAAAAGAGGCTAAACACGGGCGAATATTATATAATTTGAATCCTATCACGAATCCGAATTCGATCGGATATTGACTTTTCATCCCAAATTAGATCACGATTCGATACGGCTCTGCCCATATTTCACCCGTAATCATCACGGTGTAATTAACTACTCCTTTGATCTCTTTAAAAGTTGTCATGTTTGACCATATCTCTAATAACTTTTAGTAATACGTGGTCACTATTAATTGAGCGAGCGGAAGGACTAGTTTGGAGTGAATGTAAAAAAATTTTAAAGTCAATGTTACGAGGTTAAAATGGTATCGTTTCCTAAAATATTATTCATCGGAAATTCTCAAAATCTAGGGACGGATTTGCGGTGAATCAATGGCTCCGACCAAGAAAACTAAAGCGAAGGGCGGAGGCGCCCCACCTCAGGCTGTCACCGCAGATTTTCCGGCCTGCCTCCGCTCCATACCACCGTCATCTGTCGCTATCTCTGTCCATGCCAAGCCTGGCTCCCGACTCGCCACCATCACCGGTACCAATTCTCATTTCTTCTTTGCCCTGTAAATATTTTTCGTGTAAAATTGCAGAGTTCAATTCAATTAGTTTTACCCATCTTTATCAATCTATAGCTTATTATTTTATTAATCCTTCTGTGAATTTTGATAAGTAAATGAAAATTTTAGATATGAACGACGATGCGGTAGGAGTCCAGATTGACGCTCCCGCTAAAGACGGCGAAGCGAATGCCGCTCTTATCGACTACATTAGCTCTGTAATTCTCTATTCCTCATCTTCAGTTTCAACTATATTCGTTGCACAATTTCAAAAAAATTTCAATCACAAGAGTGGTTTGGTTTAGTTAGAATTTCTAGAATTAGATAGGAGCATGAATCTGATTATGTTGAAATTATAACTTAGTAAATGTGAAGCATGGACGATGTTACTAAATTCCGATCTTTTTGTTACAATTTGGTTACAAATCGAGTTGACATTTTTAATCGTGCTCGCTTGCTTCAGAACTGAAGCACCTTTATTTCTCTCTTAATTTGTTTTTATAATTATACCTTTATTGTTTTCTTGTGAAATGGGAAAGTTGATTCAAAGTCGCACTCTTTTTATTTAGTGTTGTAGAAGAATTGCAGTAGGTAGTTTGTTTTTTCGATCACAAGAGTTTGACATCGTTAGGTTTTCTGCTAGTACACGTGAAGCTTCGATACTTTTATTAAGTTCCAGTACTTATATTACATGTTGGTTCCAAATCAAGCTTACATTTAATCGTGCTCGCATGCTTCAAAACTGAAGTACCTTTGATTTACTTATATAGTTATGTCACTGTTGTCATCTTGTGAAATGGAAAACTTGAGACGAAGTAAGTACTAGCTTGGTAGAAACTGCACTCTGCTTGTTATATAGTTTCACAGAATTCATCTACGAATTCGAGGAGATGGTTCTTTTTTCAATCACAAGAGTAGTTTGACCTTTTTATGTTTACTAGGCGCATATAGTTTGCACGAATAATTTCGGTTTGTGAAGCGTCATGAATGTATTTGAATCTGCCAACATTTAATCTTGCTTGCTTGCTTTAGAAATTCGAACTGAATTTTCCATTCATATAATTATGTAAGTAGTCCTTTTGAAAATGATAAAAATGAAATGAGGTATGTATTCGCTGATACTTACTGGATAAACCTTGTTATATAGTATTTCAGAATTCCATTGTAAATTGGAGTTTGAAATTGATGATCATATTCATTCTATAAAGACGCTTGCTTTACAATGTTCAGCAATACCCAAGTGTTCAAATAACGTCATTTCATTACATAAGAATTTCTGCGCAAACTGGTTTTATCAAGTTAAATTGTAACATCAATCTAGATAGCGCATAGTAGAATTTAGTAGACGGGAAGCTTTGGTAGTGTTTTTGGGGGTATGTATACGGAATAATATGCCATAATTACGCTCTAAAAATCGTACCATTATTCTTTCTGATTATATGAACTAGGTTCCTCTTCTCTTGCTTTATAGTCATCGTCGAAACTGTTTGAAACATATTCATATAATAAGAAATATTCAAAGCATCATGTGAGTTTCTGAAAGTATGGTGTTCCCTTTATTTTTAAGAGATTATGCTGTGATTTTTGGATTATTTTCATTGTTCAATAATCATGTACACAGGTTATTGGGGTGAAAAAAAGGCAAGTTTCGATAGGTTCTGGCTCGAAGTCGAGGGATAAGACAGTAATAGTGGATGAGGTAACTTTACAGACTGTATTTGATGCTCTAAACAGAGTTCTAATGAGCCAGTGATTTATACTGTATAATATACGAGGTATAGCACCATCATCCTTTGTACTTATGTCAGACAAACTTAATAGATAATACCTGTGAACGTCATGCTTTTGCATCATTTAGTTATATCTGTGCCAGAAACATAAGATATAATCGGTCTGCACCAGGTTCCTATTTTCAGTTTGGAAGTCTGGATCTTGTTTCACTTGTTTGCAATTTTCTACTCGATTTAACTAATTGTGAGTTTTAGCATAACTAGAAATCTAATCCTCGTGTGTTGCCCAGTAAGATTTATTTAGTTAAAATCTCATAATTCTATTTAATATTTTTATAGCAGATAAATTTTAAATCCTAAATATTTAATCTAAAGATTGAAAAACGTAATGATTAAGAAATTACATTAAAATATTAAGTTTATATATGTTACATAAAATTGTTATCCATTTAAAAAAAATATATCATAATTCTATTGTATGATATATGAATATTGGAATATTAGTTTTGATGATTGAATTAATCATTTTGTAATATTCTAAATTTCCATGAATTAATGCCATACATATAATTTATACACAATTTACACATTTTTTTTAAATAAATAAGGAGATCTTTAGTGTAAGGAATCAACATTTATTTATGTAAATGACACTTTGTCTTTACTTTTCTTCATTCATACTAAACACTTCTTCAAATTTATAAGGTATTACATTCACAAAATAAAGATGTACAATTTAATTCAATTAGTGAATCCAATAGTCCATGGCATGATTAGTAGAAAAAACATGGTACTATAGCCGATTCAGAAATGTTGGAGATACTAAAGAATATAGTATATTTTTTTGGAGGGTAGACTAAAGAATATATCCTAAGTAATGAACAGGACCATCTTCAATGTTACACCATAACCCAATTTGCAGTAAAAAATCATTCCCAACATCACTGCAAACCCCAACAATAAAATGAGTTTATCACCATTAATTTCTCTCTCCTTCAATGCATCCTTTTCAAATTCTAAAAATTACTATTTGATTTTAATTATTCTATTAACTTTATTTTTTTAGTCCATTAGTTTGGACAAATATAAGTCAAATTATTTTTATTAAAACTAGAGTTCAAATTTTATTTATTTTATGTATTTTAATTATTCATATATAAATGTGTCATGGTCAAATTATTTATGTAAATAAATGTCAAAGCACGTTACTTAATTTTGTGTATTTTCAAACTTTATTTCACCCATGATATTTTTTTTTGAGTTTTAATTATTCATATAAAGCCTAATAAAGAGATGGACAATTAGAAAAATGAGTAACACATTTTATAGACATATCTTTTTATTGTTTAAAAATTATGTTAAGATTTGTGTGTTTTAATGAAATTTTTTTTTATCACTTATGTAATTTTATTTGTTTACTGAATAATTAATTTAGTTCTCTTTATTTATTTAAGAATAATTAAAATTAAAATTGAATTATTAATTGAAAAGTTGAATGGATCTAATATGGAATATGAAAAAATATAAAGGCTTGTTTTGCAAATTTGCACAAAGTAATATGAGGATGAATGTATAAATAATATTATTTTGAGTTTGAGTTTGAGTTTATGTGTTGGAGATGAATTACAGTTTGATGTGACTATTACTATAAAATGGTGTAAAATTTGGCGAAGAGTATTGGAGATGGGTGGGCAGCCGCACAATTGAGTTAAGTCTCTCTCCATGCCAATTGCTAAAATAATTTCTCATCTTTTCCACAAAAACTAAGTCGAGTATCCATACATGAAAAGGTTGAACTATAAGTAAAGACACAGTGTCCAAATGAAGAATATTTAATAAAAACTTAAGCAAAATAACGAATGAAACCAACTCCCTAAGCCAGCCACGGTAAAAAAAAATGTCCGTACTGATTACCTCTAACTGCTACATCATTAATATGATTCATTCCATGCTCCTGAGGTTAAGTCTGGCCCCGAGTGTTTTTCATGTAAGAAGTACCCTTTTTTTATGGTATGTGGTGTGATAAATGAGACCACACAAGCTCTTCCATTAAATTGCAACCATTTATACCTTCCTTAAGAGCATAGGCTGCAACTGGAACATAAAATTTAACTTGGCAGTAACATTTTGACTTGTCACTAGTCCTTTTATCCAAAACTTAATCTCCTTGAATTTTCCATACTGAATGAGCACAATCAGAATCTGTCGTCAACTAATGTAGTTCCCCTACGAACAACATTGTGTTTTCATTTTCTACAGATGGCTAAACCATGCGTTTGTCATCCATTGAGCGATTTACATTAACATTTGCATTTGTGTTTATCTGATTAGTTGGAATATGTGGGCTATGTTTTATGTTAACCATGTTATGATGCATCAGATGTGAAGGTTCAACAATTAGTTTTTCTGAATTGTTAATTCGATCTGCAACAGTCTTATGAGTAATACATACCAATCGTTAAGTAATACATATCGCGTCCTTAAGACCTTAAATTTTAAACTTGGTGACCTACGCTTCTCCTTCATCCTTACTTGTTTCAATGACATGCACTATGTCTATGATAGATTTCAGTTGTGTATCGATATTTTCCTTTTGTGAGGTAATGACCTTAACTTGATGAGCATATTGGGTGACATGGGCAATGCTTTTTGTCATCTGATACTTGACGATCTCCTTCTTGCAAAGCCTTAAGCTGGTTGTCCAAGACATCATACTTCTTATCAGCTTTTTTTAAGCTGCATCTCAAGGTTTCAGAGCAGCGTCATGTATAACATTTCCTAGCTCATTAATCTTGTTTTGATTATGCAGATTGATGATCTCCTTGATCTATGCATTAGTGAACTGGTTTGGTAGGCTTGCAAGAAGTTAAGAGATGTTTATGGTGGAAATAACTTGCAGGAGCAACGCCATGGGTAAAGACCTCATTAATGGGATCCACATCAACTAGCAGACCCGAGATACCATGTTTTTCTCTCTTTTGGTCTGGAAGTCTCTGAAGTAGGAGAAATATTGATTGTGATAACCTTGGTCGATTGTTGAGTCGGTTCATATTCGAGTTGTTGGATATGTAAGGATGACTATATCTCTTGATGCGCACGAGAAGAGGGAAGAACACCAAATTCCTGTCCAATTGATCTCATAACTCCATCGACCTCCTCGTCCACAACTCTGTTGTAAAGACTTGCTTCATTCACATAGAGTAGCTTCGGGTTGATTTGCAGCTTCTTTGACTCCTTATTCGTCTTAGTATGAACCATAGACCCGAACTCTTATTGACCTTCACATATATTGTAAAACTTGAAAAATTTAGCTAAATCTCCTTCCTTGAGTTTGAGTTAATCCAGGGAGTAAAGGGAGAGTAGGGCCTCCTATGCGAAATAATGGTTTCTTTGATAGCCAAGTGGTACAAAATCTGATAGTTTGGCAAAGAATATGAGTTGTGAACTCGGTTATGATAGTACGTGCTTAGACAGAAGCTAGGTCATGACTATGTTGTCTTGCCTCACTATATCATAAATGGTATGTTACTTCTCCTCAATGTGTTTACTTGCTTTTTGGGTTCGTGTTTTCTTTAAATTTTTCACTGTACAAGAGTTGTTACAATAAATTTTGATACTCTTAGACATACTCGGAATTATGTCTAGGCCCATCAAGAAGCTCCTTAGCCATACAACTTCCTTTGAGACATTTGAAGTGACTACATATTCAGCTCCCATTGTGGGGTTGTCCATGCATTTCTACTTCACGCTCCTCCATGTCACGATTCCATCTGCCAAGGTAAAAACGTAACCAGAGGTAGATTTCATCGAGTCCCGATCGATTTGAAAGTCTATGTCGTTATAACATAAAAGACATAAGTTATCTGAATGGTAAACAAAACAATATTTCTTAGACCGTTTAAGGTACTTGATTAAGTTATTTATAAAAGTCCAATAATCTTTTCCTAGGTTAGACTGATATTTCGGTATCATACATACAATCAAACAGATGTCCAGTGTAGTACACATTATAACATACATGAGACTATGAACTTCTGAAGCATACAATATCAACATCATCTCCTCATTCTCACATGGTGTCTTTGGACACCTCCATGTCTGAAGTGTAAGAACCTCTTATTTGAGACCTGCATACTAAAATGTTTAATTACCGCCTCGATATAAGATTCTTGAGATAGACGAAACATCATCTCTTGCATTCATGGATGACCTTGATCCTAAGGAAGTGTCCGACTTCTCCCAAATCCTTCATAATGAATTGACTGAACAACCACACTCAAACGTCCGACAACACATACTTTACACTTTGGATCGATAGGATTTCGTCTACGTATAGTACCAAGATATAATCGTCTTTTCCTTACATTTATTGTACACACTGATAGAACCCGTATTAGGAGCTCATAAATGCGCATGATCCACAGGTTTAATTTATCGCATAAATAATTAATTATTAATCACATAATACCATATAGGAGAATATAATTGCGGAATTTAAATAATTATACATTTCTCCTTCGCTAGTCCTTTGATTGAGGAGAAACGAATTGAATCGTTAGCTACCGAACAACAATCCACACTGTAGAAATATTCACTTGATCTCCTTCGATCATACCTTGGAAACTTATAACCTATTCCCAATCTACTACTTGAATATTGTGTGGGCGAATAATCTATCAAGTATTTTAGGAGAACAAGAACGAAAATTGGAGCGTTTGAATACTACTCAATTTTCGAAAATATGGACAATAAATCTCCAAAGTGGCCGATTTCTATGTGTTGGGGAGAGAGATAAATCGGCCATCTCTTGTACTCTAAGGTGAACGGGTAAGATCCCAATTAATAGAATTTAAATTCCCACTTTTATCTCTCTACAATTCCATCTATTATTCAACTTCAAATTTTGAATAATTTAAAATTAATTTGACTTAGTCAAATCCATAACTTAATTAAATTAATTTATAAGTCACTTTTAGATATTAAACTCATCTTAATTTAACATCAAATTAATTAAAAGTCCACTATAGGATAAATATTGAACTCATCTTAATCAATCCAAATTATGGATGTAACCTTTTGTCATTAATTATTTTCCGCGTTTAACTAAATCCATTAATTAATTGAGTTTGCTGACAACTCAACATTAATTAATATATTTATTCGTGAGTGATCCGGTTCAGACCTTAATTATTACATACGGAATAAATTTCAATCAGACGGATTACTTATGCAATAAACCTTTCTGAACGCCTCACGCAGATTTAATCAACTAGTGTTAATTGAGACACGATTTTGCTCGACTGACAGTCGAGCACTTCTAGCTAAGCAAATCACTACCGCCCAAGACATCACTACTTTGGGTTATGAAAAACCCGCAAGTGTAGATGAGTCAAAACAATGTATAATCAGCCGCATATACTAATGTCATCGTCACAGATTAAGAAATAACTAATTTCTGAGACCTCGTTCTAAGAAACATCACGTAGAACGTATCTCATTGTGAAACCTCTCAATATGTATACACAAAACATGTGTATCAGCTTATACATACCGATATCATTCTGCGGGCTAAGGTAAGGTCTCGCATCAAATGATACCGCAACCTTTACCGACTAGACTGTCCAATTCTGTCTACATTGTGAGCTTTATACTACAAAGGATCTGACTGTGTTACCTTCTGTGATCATCGGTCCACCACACAGTCTACAATTGCAGTAAATGGAATTTTTTGCAATTCAATATATAAAGATAATAATTAACAAACCAATGGTAGAAAAATTTATTCTCATTAAATTGAAACTGAAAATAAGCATGATATATCATCTAAGCATAAAGCATGCTTTGAGGTATACAAATCCTAACACACAAAACTTTCGTCAGGACACTAATCAAATTCATAGAACTTGATAACCTGATCGAAACAATGGTTTCATGACCGTGAGAATTGCTTAATTTCATAGATGCACTTTTTAAGCTTCCACACCATGTGTTCCTTTTCTTAAATTGCATATCCTTCGGATTGTTGCATATGGATATTTTCCTCATAACTTCCATTAATGAAAGTTGTCTTGACATCCATTTGTCATACCTCCCAATTCATAAAAGAAACCACGACAAAAATATGTATCAACTTAAGCATAACCATAGACGAACAATGTCTTTGCAACCTTCAGGTAGGTCGACTAGCTCATGTGTTTGAGGTGTTAGGCCTCGAGGCGTAAGCTTCAGGAACAAAAGGCGTTAGCCTCATTAGAGGCAATATGTGCCTAGGCATTGAGGAGATTTATTCATGAGGCTTTAAGAGGCGAGCCTCAAATAATTATTTTACAACAGTGGAGTCATCTTGGTTGGGGACTAAGTTAAAAACTCTGCCACTTCTATGAATCGATCGGATTGATGAAAAACCCTCCAACTACGAATAGGCTCTGCAACCTGTGTATAAGTGTTTGGGTTGGGATATATTGCGGTTCTGATTCTTGTGAATTTGAACTAATAATTCTCATTTCTTAAAGAACTATTGTCTCGAGAATAGAGTGACTCACTATTAAAATGGTAAAACCTTTTTTCGGAATCATGCATACTAAAACTCTTAAGTAATGTCTTGATATATTATTCATAAGATTGCATAACATTCTCTTCATACGGTCACGAATGACCTTGATCCCGAGAATGTTTCCAACTTCTCTCATATTCTTCATATCTAATTGAATAGATAGTCATGCTCTAACGACTGACAATACCTTTTTGACACTTCAATATCAATATAAAGCCATCTACGTATATCACCAAAAATATAATTGTCTTTACCTCACACTTCTTGTACACATAACTTTCATCGGGATACTGATCAATTCCATATGATTTGATATACTGGTAGAACAAATGTTCCGTTACTATGAGTCTTGGTTATGTTCATAAATTGACTTTCTAAACTTCCACACCATATGTTCCTTTCCTTGAACTGTTTAGCCCTCTAGTTGTTGCATATGAATGTTTTCTTCAACACTTCCATTAAAGAAAGGTGTCTTGACATCCATCTGACACACCTCCCAATCCATATAAGCAGTTACTGACAAAAGTATACTTATCGACTTAAATATAGCACAGGCGAAAAGGTCTCATCGTGATCGATACCCTCTTTTTGTCTGTACCCTTTCGCCACTAGTCTAACTTTGAAGATCGAGATATTTTTGTTATGTCATCATTTCGGCTTGAAGGCCCATTTAATCACAATAGCTTTGCAGCCTTCGGCTAGTCGACTAGCCAATATACTTGTGTAACATGGATTACAGTTCAAATTCCATTGCATCTACCCAAGAGTGAAAATTCTTGTTGTGTATCTCTTAATCACAATTCCATTGGTCTGATTCATCTAGGCCGGGGACTGAGTCGAAAGAATCACCCACTCCTATGAATTGATCAGGTTGACGAACAACCCTCTCACTACGACAAGTTCTACAACTTGTGGTAAAAAATTTTAGGTCGTTTCATGTTACTTTTGTAGTTCTTGTAAATTTGAATTTTTTCTAATTCTCATTTCCTCACGAACTATCTCGCTTTTGAATTTGTGGTTGTTAACATAGTCTTCTTCAAGAAATCAAGAATGGGTGATAACCAAGTCGTTTTGATCTCTAAGTCTATATAACTCTCATCCTTTCATTTCATTAGGATAGCTAACGAACAAACATAAGTCAGTACTGGGCTCCAACTTATCGGTGTCATTCTCTAGCACGTATGTTGGACTTCCTCACACTTTGAGATGTCTTGGACTCGACTTTTGCTCAGTCCACATCTCAGTAGGTGTCTCAGGGATCTAGTTAGATAGCACCAAGTTCAATATATACATCGCCGTTTCTAGAGTATATCCCAAAAGCAAAGTAGGCTACTCTGCATAACTCATCCTAGATCTAACCATCTTTATAAGTTAATATTGGACCACATACGTCGGAATGAATGATATCTAACACATCACTGACTTTATTTCCCTTGACCTTAAAAGTTTTTATAATCATCTCAACTCCCAAGCAAGACTCATAAGTTGAAAATGATTGTACTAAGAGATCTTCCAACGGATCATATTCAACGAGCTTCTAAATCCTCCTAAGGCATATATAACTAATTCTTATGTGCCACATATGTGTTTCATTCATCGAGGAAAAATGTGTTTTATCTTTTCTTAGAGTTGCTTGATAAATTAAAAGTCGCATAAGGTTGTTGCTTAGGTTGTGCATTAGTAGTATACAAGTTGTTTACCATCATGCCAGAATATATAAACATTTTTTTTTTTGATAATAACATAATCATCAGAAGAAATTAAATATCCATTCGAGTTTAAAAACTGAAATCAAATTATTTCAGACGCTCGACATGAGCAAAACGTTTATCAATACTAAAATAGAAGAAGTAAAATGAAAATTCACATCGCCCACTGCAACAGCCGCCACTCTAATAGAGTTGGTCAAAGTAGAGATGTAAATCTCGCCCTCAGTATGTGAACCATCATAACTACAGTATTTGACTTTGTAATGATAGCTATAAGTCACCAGTTAATGGTAAATGACCCATCCATTGTGGGTTATTAAAATTAAATTATGTGTTTTTGCTGGATTTATGGTATGAACTGATGTATAGTTCATCAATCATGTTGCACAGTGCATTGTCTGATTTGTTTAAATCACATGTCAGTTAAATCGTTTTAAAAGAAGTTGATAATCGATCACACTGCATGACTTTCTTGGTTTATTTCTTGACTGTTTGTTTCAGTGCTTTAATCATTTTATTTAAACATTTTTCGATTATCTACGTTGAGCATATTCGATGACGAATGGAAGTTTATTTTAAGTTCTATAAACATGTCTTTCAACCCACTTGCTTCTATATTAAAAGAAAACAAACTTGAAGCTCATAACTATATTGACTGAAATCGTCATTTGGATATCGTTCTGACTGCTGAGGGAATTAAGTTTGTGCTAGGAAGGTGCAAAAAGAAGGAAAAAGGGAAATGAGAAAGTTTTTACAGAAAGAAGAAGCAATCCCGGATATGCTTGAGATGTGGTTAGAAAGGACATTGGGAATCAGAGTGGGGAAACAATCAAGTTATCTATCTCTCTACAATAACATCTATTATTCAAATTCAAATTTTTAATAATTTACAATTAATTTGACTTAGTCAAATCCATAACTTAATTAAATTAATTTACAAGTCACAGATTACGAAATGAGTTAATTTTCGAGACCTCGTTCTAAGTATCATCACGTTAGAACTTATCTCACCGTGAAACCTCACAATATGTATATGTAAAGCATGTGTATCATCTTATACACATTGATATCATTCTTCGAGAAGGTCTACTCTCGCATCAAATGATATCGCAGTCTTTACTGACTAGACTGTCCAAGTCTGTCTAGACTGTGACTTTATATTACAAAGGAGTCGATTGTGTTGCATTCTGTGATCATTGATCCACCACACAGTCTACAATTGTAATAAATGGACTTGTTTGCAATTCAATATTTAATAATAAAAAATAATAAACCAATGATAGAATCATTTATTCTCATTAAAGTGAAACTGAAAATAATTCTAATACATCGTCTAAGTATAAAGCATACTTTAAGGTATACAAACCCTAACAATCTCCCACTTATACTCAAACATTCTTAATAGTATATAAATCTGTGTCGCATGACATATAACTCTCCCACTTATACCAAAAGTAGGTCTATAACACGTCGTACTCCTAATTCCTCTACATGCCTCTCAAACGTCTTCCCATTCTGGCTTTTCGTGAAGAAATCTGTCAGGTTGTCCTCCAACGCTATCTTCATCACCACTATGTCGCCTCTCCTTACTATATCACAGATGATATGATATTTTCTCTCGATGTGTTTACTTACCTTGTGGACCTGTGGTTCCCTTGAGTTTTCCACTGCACCATAGTTATCACAATAAATCGTGATGCTCGCCGGCATACTCGGAATCACATCCGTTGCATTTTTGCTTCACACTCCACCATGTCACGGCTCTACCTCCCAAAGTAAAGACATACCTGGAGGTAGATTTCCTTGAGTCCCGATTCGTCTTAAAGTCAGAATTGGTATAACCTAAAGGGCATAATGAATCAGTCTAGTAAACCAAACAGTACCCCTTAGTCCGTTTAAGGTATTTGAGTACGTTCTTTATCGCTTTATAATGTCCCTTTCTAGGGTTAGACTGATATCGTTCTTCCATGCCTACGACAAAGCAGATATACGGCCTAGTACACATCATAGCATACATGAGAGTACCTACTGCAGAAGCATAAGGTATCTGTCTCATCTCCTCTTTCTCCTCAGGTGTCTTAAGACACATGTCCTGAGAAAGAACGATTTCATGCCTGAAGGGTAAGAAACCTATCTAGGAATCTTGCATGCTAAAGAATCTAAGTATAGTCTCGATATAGGACTCTTAAGATAAGCACAACATTCGCTTAGATCGATCAAAGATGACATTGATCCCTAGAATGTGTCCCGCATCTCCCATATCCTTCATATCAAATTGGCTGGATAGGTATGCTCTAACGTACAACAACACTTTCTTGACACTTCCAATCAAAAGAATGTCATCTACGTATAGCACTAAGAAAACAACTGTCTTACCCTCACACTTCTTGTACACACAACTTTCGTCAGGACACTGATCAAATCCATAAGACTTGATAACCTGATCGAAACAAAGGTTCCATGACCATGAGGCTTGCTTAAGTCCATAAATGGACCTCTTAAACTTCCACACCATGTGTTCCTTTCCTTGAACTGCATAGCCCTCGGGTTGTTGCATATGTATATTCTCTTCAAGACTTCCATTAAGGAAAATTGTTTTGACATCCATATGCCATACTTCCTAATTCATAGGTGCGGCAACTGATAAGAGTATATGAATAGACTTGAGCATGACTATTGGTGAGAAGGTCTCATCATAATCGATACCTTCTTTTTAGTATAGCCCTTTGCTACAAGTCTAGCCTTGAAGACTACGACATTGTTGTCGGGTTCTCATTTCTGCTTGAAGACCTATTTACTCCCTATTGCCTTGCAGCCATTGGGCAGATCAACTAGCTCGTATACTTCCTTGTCTATCATGGATTGCAGTTTTAACTTCATCGCCTCTAGCCAGAAGTGACAGTCCTTATCGTGTACTGTCTCGTTGTAGTTTTAAGGGTCCGATTCATCTAGGCCTGGGACTGAGTCAGATGCCTCTCCCACTCCAATGAATCGGTTGGGTTGATGAACAATCCTCCCACTACGACGAGGCTTCACTGTAGGTGGTACAAGTGTTTCATTGGTGCTGATGCACGTTGTGTTTCTTGTGAATTTGGATTAGTTGTAGTTCTCATTTCCTTGAGCACTATCTCGCTTATGGACTTGTGGTTGTTCACATAGTCTTCTTCTAGAAATCGAGCATGAGTGCTAATCACGACCTTTCGATCTCTAATACTATAAAACATCCACCCTTTCGTCTCTCTTGGATACCCACGAGCAGACACAAGTCAGTACGAGGTGCCAGTTTGTCGGCGTCCTTTTCTAGCACGTGTGTTGGACAACCCCACACTTTAAGATGTCTTAGACTGGGCTGGCGCCCGGTCCACAACTCAATCGGTGTCTTAGTGGAAGGTTCCAAGTTTAATGTGTAAACTGCTGTCTCTAGGGCATATCACCAAAATGAAATCGGAAACTTTGCATAACTCATCATAGATCTCACCATCTCCAATAGCGTTCTATTCCATCTTTCAGCTACACCATTTTGTTGGGGTGTACCCGGTGTAGTCAACTAGGATTGTATCCCTGCATCCAACAAATGGCTCAAAAATTTAGCATTGAGGTATTTGCCTCCGCGATCAGAACGCAGACACTTGATAGTTTTTTCATGACGATTCTCCACAAGTGCCCTAAATTCCTTAAATTTCTTAAAGGATTCTGACTTGTGGTGCATCAAATAGACATATCCATATTTCGAGTAATCATCAATGAAAATGATGATGTACTGCATGCCACCTCTGGCCTAAGTCCACATTGGACCACAAACGTCGGAGTGAATGATATCCAACACAACTTGGGATTTATTTCATTTGACCTTGAAAGGTCTCTTGGTTATTTTACATTCCAAGCAGGATTCACAAGTCGAGTATGGCTCAACTTGGAGTTTATCCAAAGGCCCACGTTCCACTAACTTTTGAATCCTCTTAAGGTTAATATGTCCAAGCCTTAAGTGCCATCAATATATATCATTTGACGAAAGACAAGAAACTTTTCTCTTCTTGGAGTCAGTCGATAAGTTAAAATTTGAAGTTAAACGTTGTTTAGGTTTTGCTTATATAGTATAAAAATTGTTAATTAAAGTACCATAACTAGTAAACAAGTCTCCTTTATTGATAATAACAGAATCATCAAAAGAAACAAAATATCCATCCAAAATGATTTTAGAAACTGAAACAAGGTTCTATCTAAAACTTGGTACTAATAAAACATCATGTAAAACTAAAATGGTAGAGGCAAACTGCAACTTTACGTCTCCCACTGCAATCGCCGCCACTCTCGTAGCGTCGCCCAACGAGATGAAAATCTCTCCATCTCTAAGTGGTCTGGATCACAAAAGTGCCTTTGAGTCACAATAAACATGGTCACTGGTTCCCGTATTTATTACCCAAGAATGGGCAGAACTAGTCATAAGACATGTTGTAACCACTAAAGTTGTAGATGTAACTTGACCTCTCACCAACTTCTTACAAAGCGGATAGTCTGTTTTCCATTGTCCTTTCCCACCGCACTTGAAACATTTTCCAGTTTCTTCCTTTTTCTTCGAAATTCCACCCGTCGCCTTCCCCTTCTTAGCATTCTTCGGTGCTCCCTTCTTCTTACCCTTACTCTTTCTATGGTTGCTAGAAGACGCTGGAGCAGTCAAGGCTACTAACGCAGTCTTAGTTTAGACTTTCATTACAACTTCCATTGTTTGGAACTCAACTAGTAATTTCGTCAACGTGTAATCACTTTTTTTCATGATATAGTTGACCCGGAATGACTCAAAGCTCAACAGTAAGCTCAAAAATACAATATCAACCTAAGACTCTTTTTCAATTTGACCACCTAGAGTCTCGATCTTGCTCAGATAGTCTATCATCTTTAGGACATGGTCACGGACAGAAGAGCCCTCTGCCATAGAGACGTTCATCACATTGCGTATGGCCACTTGCTTGGCCAACTTGCTCTGTGTACCGCACATCTCATGCATGCTAAACATGATATCAATAGATATCTTGATACTCTCATGATGATGTTGCAAGGAGTTATTTATGGAAGACATAATGTTACACATCACCATCTTGTTAGCACGTATCCATTTATCATACTTAACCCTCGCATTGGCAGACGAATTATCAGGAGGAACTGGCGGACATGGTTCCTCAAGGACATACTTAATGTCATCAGCATTGAGGACTAATTCCAAATTCCTCTTCCAGTGAATATAATTATCCGTCTCAAGGCGATTATTTTCAAGAATTGAGGCAAGTGGATTGAAAGTCATGCTTAACAGAACTAAGAATAAATCAAATAAACTATCACAAATAACATGCTTAAACGCATGTAATCAAAACCTTTAAAGAAAACATGCTTTAAACATACTGTTTAAAATAAATCATACAAGTTATACAGTGTGATCGATTACACAATCAATTTTAAAATGGTTTTACTGGTTATGTAACTCAACAGTCAGACGTCGCGCTGTGCTGCTACAACTGCTAAATTACACCTAAGCTATTCCCAAGAACCTGACACCAATTAAATTCTTACAGCCATCTTTAGAGAAGTCTTATCACATGAACTGGTAAAATATAATCACACATGTAATCGAAACAAGTTATTTCACGAAAAGATCTTCTAGTGGAAACCATATGTAATTTAGCAAATTAAATTAATAAAATGCAATTACAATTATCGCTTAGTAATTTTTAATTTAAAAAAGTTTTAACATGGATAATCACTTATTATGACATGTCTAAAATCCATATAAGATCTCCAAAAAAATGCATATTAATTTACACAAGATCTCCATAATAAATAGCAAATAAAAGTCAAATTAAAAAAATTAAGCACATAATAAGGCAAATATAATCAACTACCCAAAAATAGGATTAACTAATTCCTAAAACTAAGGAATTTAAATTTTAAATCATCCATCTTCTTTGTCTTCATCTCCAATTTGAATTTTAAATTTAAAATTAGGCTTGAAAAAACCCAAAAATTGAAATTTCAAATTCTGGAGTCGGGAAGGGTTAGCCCTGGGCCAGCCCCGTCCGCAACTTAAGGCTGCCGAGGGCTTTCCCAGGGATCCAGCGCGCAGTCGAGGACCAGCGCTTGCGCCAGCGCCCGCTGGCCTGCTCTCCACGCGCGCTGCACCACCCGTGCCGCGCCGGGCATGCTCCAGTGCCTGGCAAGCGTTGTGCCACACCTGCGCCCGCTCCCGACGCCCCTGCGCTCTCGTGCACCTGCCGGGGGCCCCCACAGTTGTTGTGGCCCCATTCCAGCCTCCGTTTCTCTGTCTCGTTCTTCGTCTCCCACTCAATTACATAATAAATGCAATACATGTAAAATTAAATAAATCATAATCTAACACAGTCAACCCCTGTGTGATTACATTTAAGCCACAAAACTGGCACCGAAAAATGATCAAATGAATAAAAGCGGTATTAAATCATATAAGCCATGTAATATGATAGATATAATGCTGGAATTAAATCTAGCATCTTAATATTAAATTACGATCACAAGAAAATAAATAAGAATTAAATCAATTCATATAAAAAATTAAAATCATGTGACCGACTCTGATACCAATTGATAGAACCCGTGTGAGAGGTTCATAATTCACAGGTTTAATTAATCATATGAATAATTAGTTCTTATACAAATAATACCACATAGAAGAATATAAGTGTGAAATTAATATATTCATATATTTTCCTACGCAACTCCTCCTCTTGTGGAGAAACGATTTGAATCGTTAACAAGAACAACAATCCAGACCAATGAAATTCTTCTCTTTATCTCCAACGATCCAACCTTGGAAACTTCTATCCTATTCCAAATCTATATACTAGAATATCGTGTGGACGAATCTAACTAGTAATTAAGGAGAAAAGAAGAACGAAAATTGAAGCTTTGAATGTTTCAAAATTTTCGAAAGTATAGAGTTAAAACACTATAGGAGGCGCCGATTTTTAATGTGTTGGAGAGTGAAATCGGCTCCTTCTATGTACTCCTTTTATAGATATTATGAGCTAGGTTAGGAATTCTAAGGTGAATGGATAAGATCAAAAATAATAGAACTAATATCCTACTTTAATTTCCTGTAGTTTCCATCTATTATTCAAATTCAAATTTGAATAATTCAAAACTAATTTGGACTAGGTTAAATCCATAATTTAATTTAATTAATTTCCAAGTCACTTTTGGGCCCAATTAAATTTAATTAATTATTGGTTCCAACTTATACTTAAATTAATTAATTTAAATTAATTTAACCTCAAATTAATTACTATATGTAAATGCAGTAAAGTGTAATTCCATTATCAATATTTATCGACTCCACTATAGGATAAATATTTAACCCATCTCGATCCATTCAAATTACTGATGTAGCCCTATTGTCATTAATTATTTCCCGCGTTTAAGATTTACTAAATCCATTAATTAATTGAGTTTGTTGACAACGGATAATAATTAATATATTTATTCGTGGGTGATCCGGTTCATACCATAATTATTACATACGGAATAAATTTAAACCGGTTGGGTTTCTTGCGCAATAAATCTTTTTGAACGCCTCACACGAATTTAATCAACTCGTGTTAATCGAGACACGATTCTGCATGGCTGACAATCGATCAGTTTTAGCTAAGTCAATCACTACCGCCCAAGACATCACTGTATTGGGTTACGAAAAACTCGCAAGTGTAGATGCATGAAAGAAGTGTATAATCAACCGCATATACTAATGTCATCGTCATAGATTAAGAAATGAATTAATTTCCAAGACCTCGTTATAAGTATCAGCACATTAGAACTTATCTCACTGTGAAACCTCTCAATATGTATACGCAAAGCATGTGTATCAGCTTATATATACCGATATCATTCTGCGGGCTAAGGTAAGCTCTCGCATCAAATGATACCGCAACCTTTACCAACTAGACTGTCCAAGTACGTCTAGACTGTGAGCTTTATATTACAAAGGAGCCGACTGTGTTACCTTCTTTGATTATTGATCCACTAAACAGCCTACAATTGTAATAAATGGACTTGTTTGCAATTCAATATTTAACAATAATAAATAACAAACAATTGATAGAAACATTTATTCTCATTAAAGTGAAACTGAAAACAAGTCTGATACATCGTCTAAGCATAAATTATGTTTTGTGGTATAGAAACCCTAACAAAAGACAGGTGTAAGTCTGAGGTTTTACCTACCAACAAACTCATTAGTCAGGCAGCCCCTTTTTTAATCGTCACGTAGCCGCCATAGCCCCACCCATCATAATTTTTCGGCCCAAAAAATAAGAGTTACCTACTCCTTTACCCCATTGCCCAAGGCAAGCGTATTCTAGTATACTCAACTAGACATTAGCGGAGCAACCTCCACAGACACTCCATGCTTTTAAGGTGCCTCGTCCATGGCGACTCCATCCACATCACCACACTAATCCCTTTGACTTGCAAGGTGGAATCAACTTGAACCTTTGGGCTTGCATTTCACAGTTGTAACCTCACCTCGCCCAAGATGCTACAGGCAGTTATAACGTCAAGCATTTGATCAAGTTGTATAAGAATCGGGTCTAGTGCTTTAGAAACATGCAAATATGGTTATCGGTTCGTTTAGACCTCTCAAGACCTTAAGTCTCAACTGAACTCATCTTTTCCAAATCAAGTAAATATACCTAGCTACGTATGCTTAAAGTAAATAAAACAAAATAAATAAAGGAAAACATACTTGGAATTAAATACGATAGAGTAGCGTCAACAAAAGTGCATCTTGGCAGGAACAACCCTGACCAAGGCCATAAACATGTAAAGCAAAAATTGAAGGTACCCGTATGACTTGTTTTCTTCCTCCCAATCACTCATGAGAAATAGGTACCCGTATGACTTGTTTTCTTCCTCCCAATCACTCATGAGAAATAAAATATGGCCTAAGAATAAGAAAAAAATGCAGCACCCGGATAAAAATGTTGCACAATCCACCCTCAGTTCAAGCATATACACCTCTTGCACGCACATGTTGACTTGCAGCCCGTGATTCAATATGTAGGAGTTTGAATGGCCCTGGGCCTGTTTCTACTGACGTCTTGACACGTCTAGGCTTGGTGGCGGTATTTTCCTTCTTCGGCAGATCTACCCATGTATAGGAGATGCTCGCAATCTTCAAGATTTTCGCTGGATGGAAATGAATATCTTATTCTTTAATTCGCACATGGAAAGTCTTAGCCGCCACTCCTTTGCTTCTTGCCTCTTGTTTGTTGCACCACTATCTTCTGCCGCTTTCTCCTTCGTCTTGGCGACGGTGCTTCCCCAGTCTGGCCCCAACAATTGAAGTATGATCCTATGCGGTAATTTGTCTTGAACTTCAGCTTGCTCAAGGAACTCTGTGCATAACCTTGCCTCTTTCATAGGATGATCTCCAACTCGACCTACACCCTGCCACCCATATTTGTGTCCTCCCAGACACGACTCGACACAAAACAAAGGTAAAAAGATTCTCTAGACCTAAAACAAGACATTTAAGAGCACGAAAAACGGGATCGTCACACTTACACACTTTAAGCATGATTGTGTAAGTACGACTTTCCTCAAACAACCAGCACACCACAATACATAAATCAAGAACAGTCAAGGCAAGTAAGGAGTAAGAGAATAAATCAAGCAAAGTTCTAAAGTAGATCAAGATAGCAATCAAATGAGCATAGGAGATACTTCCTCAAACACTCAACACTCTGTGTTTGGGGTTTACTGTGTATGCTCAGAAGACTGCGTGATCAAGGTAGTTCCATAGGCTTGCCTGTCCACTGGAAGTTGCCACCCTATTAGTCTGGTCAATGCATCTATCCTTAGTTCTTTATAGGGTTGTAATGTGGCTTTAGGCATATGTCTGAATAAATTTCATAGCCCAGACACACTTGGATAGTCAAGTCCTCAAAATTTATGGTATCATTCGATGTGGGAGTTGATCTTAGCTGGCATAATGATATCATTATGTATATGTTATATATATATATATATATATATATATTTTGTGGTGTCATAGTGACATAAGTTCTCCATACTGTTGTTAAGAACGAGGTCTCGAAAATTATTTATTTCTTAATCTGTGATGATGACATTATATGTGGCTGATTATGCAATGTTTTGATTCATTTGCACTTCCGAGTTTTTCGCAACACTATATAGTAATATTTGGGGTAGTGGTGATTGATTTAGCGATAAGTGCTCAATAGTTGCCGTATGGACAAACTCCGAGTTAATTAAATCCTCATACGACATTCAGACAATATATAAGAAAGTTTTTTATAACAGAAACCCGGCCGGTTGAAATTTATTCAATATATAACAATTAAAGTCTGAATCAGATCACTTATGCATAAATATATATATTAATCTGAAGTTGTCAGTAGGCTCGATTAATTAATATATTATGAATCTTAAACGCGAGAAATAATTAACAATAAAAAAAAGTTACATCCGTAATTTGAGTGGGCGCCAGATAGTTCAATATTTATCCTATAGTTGAGTTGATAAATATTAAAATAAGATATATATCATATTATATTTCCTAAAGTAATTAATGTGAGTCAAATTGATTTGATCATTATTATTAATAAAAGTCAAAGTTTATTGGACCCTTAATTAAAGAAAACATTAGAGATATAAGATTTATTGTTGGAAGGTCTAGAATCATTCTCCTTTGGAAACACACCTATCATTAGAGGTGGGGAGGGGGTGGATGAATTTATGGTAACATAAGCTAAAAATTTCGTCCAAGCAATATTCTACAACACTGTAGTATTTTTTAATCTAGGGTATTCCAAATTCAATGAATTCGTTTCCTCCCTTTTCTGCTAAAACCCGACGGATTTTCGCCCACGCTTGTCAGGCTATAGGTGAGAGTAATTGGCCAGAAGTCACGAAGATCGGATTCGTTCATGATTCTCAGAGCAAATTATTGTTCGTAGCTGATGATTCAAATTGTCTCTTCTCAAGCGGCGAACTAAAAAAGGAAAAGATATAATTTTATTCTGCAATTATGTATCTTTTCATATGTGTATTTGTGTATAAATTTTATGTTTATTTAATTATTGGACATGTGGATCCTACACGAACTCCTCATTTGGGTACCTTCAACACCTTAGTTATAAAATTCCTGATATATGCAAAACATTATCTTCATGCGGTCATAAAGGACCTTGATCCCAAGAATGTGTCCAGGTTCTCCCACATCCTTCATATTGAATTGGTTAGATAATCATGTCCAAACGTTAGACAACATCCTCTTGACATTGTCGATCAATAAGAAATCATCTATGTATAACACTAAGAACAAAATCGCATGTCCCACACACTTCTCGTACACACCGTTTTTGTCAGGGCACTAATCAAATCTATAGGATTTAATAACCTGATCGAAAAAAATGTTCCATGACTACGAGGCTTGCTTAAGCTCATAAATGGACTTCTTAAGTTTCCTCACCATGTGTTCCTTTCCTAGAATAGCATAACGCTCGGGCTATTTCATGTGGATAGTTTTCTCAAGACTTCTGTTACGCAAAATTGTCTTGACATCCTTATGCCAAACCTCTCAATCCATTTAAGTGACTATAGACAAAATTATACGCATTCATGTAAGCATAACCACACGTGAAAATGTCTCGTCATAATCGATACTCTTATTTTTTTGTACCCGTTTGAAGACCCAACTACTTCCAATGGCTTTGTAATCTTTGGGAAAATCAATTAGTTTTTTGTATACTTCCTTGTATACCATAGATTATAATTCGGATTTCATCACATTTATACAAGAGTGACAAACCTTATCATGTATTGCGTCATTGTAATTCCATGTGCCTGATTCATCGAAGTACTCTACCAATCATATTAATCGATCAGTTTACAGAACAATCATCCCACTATGACGAAGCTCTACTACTAGTTCGACAATTGTTTGGGCCGGTACTTGTTGAATTTGTTGTTCCTGTAAAATTTGATTATTTCTAGTTCTCATTTACTCGAGAACTATCTCACTTTTAGGCATATCGTTGTTTAGATAGTCCTCTTCAAGAAATTAAGCATCGTTCGAGACTAAGAACTTACGATATGTAAGACTATAAAACTTCCACTCCTTCGTCTCCTTAGGATAGCAGATGAACAGACACAAGTCAGTATGAAGCGACTACTTATCGGCTTCTTCTCTAGCATATGTGTTGGACTTCTCCATACCTATTTCATTCAGTTGGTATTGGATCCCCTCCCCCCTTTCGATAAGTAGTTCAAAAAATATGTGCTGAGTTATTGACCTCCATGATCAGATTGTAGACACTAACTGTTCTTACTATGAAGGTTTCTCACAAGTGCCCGAAACTCCTTAAATTTCTCAAATGATTCTGATTAGTAACACATCAAATAGATATATCCATATTTCGAGTAATCATCTATGAAAGTGATAAAATACTGCATACCCCCATCTTGCACATCACTGCTTCTATTCCCTTTTTACCTCTAAAGGTCTTCAACAATAACATAAATGTTCTTTTCTGCATGGTTAGCTTTAAAAGCGATATTTTTCTCCTTTTAATTTTCCGTATGTTTGCTCGTTGAAGCTGTGAAAGTCTCATGAATGTGAATTTTCAGTCTCATGAATGCTCATTTCAAAAAACAATGCTCTTAAAAAATATTTTCTTTTGTGTTGGTCTGCTTAAAAATTTATATCTATCTCTCTCTTAAACCACATTTTTCATTATTTGATTTTGATATTGATCTGACAATGTTTTTTGTTGTGAGGTGATGACTTTAGTTTTTGATGATGACATATTTAATTCCTGATGTTTTAATGGATGTATTGAATTCCACTATATATGTTACGTGTTTGCAGGTGTTTGTTTGATCTCAAGTGAGATTTTTTTTTGTCTGAGTTTGTGAGACATGATGTTTTGGAAAGGGAAAAGTATTAAATTTGCCCTTAAAGTAGACACTCCTATGGCGGATCACCCCTCATGGTCAAATGTTTTTCAAATGGGTCCATGAAGTCGAGAAGCTGTAACAACTACACCCTCACTTCTAACGGTCATTTAACGTTGTTAAATAAATTATTATTTTTATTTATTATTTTTATTTTGCAAAAGCTTCAGCTCGTTCAAATTTGGAGAGTCAACGATGGCATTCGGTAATCCGCTGCGTAAATTTTTCTCATAGAAATTGAGCGACTTGAGCGGTAAGAGTTGGCTAGTCTCATGCGAAAGAGTGTCGGAGATGCCGATGGAGTTGAATATTCCATAAATAAAATAATAATTTATTTAACGACGATAGACGAGTCTTAGAGGTGTGGGTGTAGTTGATGCATTTTATCGACTTTAAGGGCCATTTGAACAAAAATTGGTCATAAGGGGTGATCCACCATATGGGTGTTTACTCTAAGGGCGGATTTACTACTTTTCCCTTTTGGAAAGAAAGATAGAAATGAGGAGTTTGCTGGAATATAGTTCTTTAAGTTTTTATCTTTCTTCCTTGTTGCATTTTATTTGAGTTTATCTGCAGGATAATAGTGGCTTGAGTCATTGAGTCATCAATCGATCATCTATGAAGATAGGGGGAGATCAACATCAAGAATATTTATATAGATTGAGGAGAGAACATATCGTGGCTAGATATAGATCGAGGTTTGAGTATATCGTGGCTACTTGAACAAATCAAGCTTAGATGTAGATCAAGGAATGAGAAAATCGAGACTATATGTTGATTAAGGAAAGAAGCAGAGCGAAGCCTTCAGGCTAACCTTCCAGGCAGGTCATCAGACCGGACCTTCGGGCATGTCCTTCAGGCTGGACCCTCAAGTCAGACCATCTAGCCAAGTTACCAAAAGTAAACTGATGAGTAAGCCGACGATCGATCTGGTGAGCAAAATGACAAGCGATCTGATGAGCATATTGATACGTAAGCTGACATGCAACAAGATCGTGGAGATGACCTGTGTGAATGATCTGCATGATTTATCTTATGGGAACGCTCTTCTTAGAAAACCTGGTGGACTCGACCTACTTGGAAATAACTTGTGAAAAATATGTTGACGCGTGGACAACTATTTCACTTAGGTTGTGGAAGTGATACATGGTTAAAATAGTGGGAAGTGGTTAGCAGCCCTCTACTTCGTGGATGAAGATAAGCTTGGAGTCCAAGCTATGTGTGAAAATATATAAGGAGAAGATTACTTCATATTTAAGTGGTATTTTACGAATCATATTAGTGAGAAATATGATATTATCCATATTAGTTTAGTTGAGTGTTTCTAACATATCTAGTACTAGTATTTTTATTTGTTCTTTTATCAACTTGTTTTTTGTAAATTTACTCTCATATCATAGTGAATGTTTTTCATTAAGGCATTCGCAAGTGAATGTTTTTCATTAAGGCATTCGCAAGATATAAATTATATATATTGTGGAATTTTTGTTTATCCTTTATTTAGTTTGTTTTTTGTTACAATCTATTTTCCATTATGATAACTTTCAAAAATATGGTTGAAGAGCAAATCTTAAAGAAAGTGTCTAAACTGCAGGAATTCTTGAAAAAGTTCAACATACGTGTAAATGATGGAAGGAAAAATGCTTGACAAAAGCAGGGATAGAGATTATGATCAAAGTTGTGCTGCAAGAAATACCTACATAAATGATAAGTTGTTTCTTGTTTCCAACAGAACTATTGCATGAGATTGAGATGACGATTGCAAGAATTTTTTTTTTTGGGATTGAATGAAGGAGAAAGGAAAATCCATTGGATATGATGGGATCGACTTACTAGGAAAAAAGAACAAGGTGGACTAAGCTTTCAGAACCTGAGATATTTCAACCTTGCCATGTTGGCTCGATAATATTGGCGACTCTTCCACCATCCGGAGTCCATCACTATCAAAATCTTAAAGGCCAAATACTTTCTCCATGGCGAGATCATGAACGCATAGCTCGACTATCGTCCGAGATATTTATGGAGGAGTTTACTTATGTCTAGGGTCTAGGGTGATGGTAAACGAAGGAATGGCTTGGGGGCTTGGTAATGGGAAGTCGATCACCTTTGTTGGTCCCGAAAGAGCAAGGTTTGGTGTATGGGGAGGGAATACA
>JAPKLX010000594.1:71690-84440 GCA_026898415.1 Leonotis leonurus
AAAAATATAGATTCAATTCCATTTTACACGGATAATGGAATAATATTTCATTTTTTTCTTAAATCCTTCAAAAATCACTTTCTAAATTTTTCCATCATCAAATATCATTAAAATAATATTATTGGAAGCTATAAATAATTTAAATGTCATTTCTTTTCTTTTGGTTAATAATTAACCGAATATTATCTCTTTTCTAATTCATTGTACATTTCTTTAAAATTTTAAGGGATGAAATGCCTCTAAGCCCTTATTATTATTCCCTTAATCTCTAATTAAGTCTTCCTTAATCTCTAATTAGGGATTTAAGATTTTCGGATGTTACACAATTTCCCTTGGAAACACTAATTGAGCTCGCAAAGCCTATTTAAAACACCTATTAGCCGTTTTTATTGCATTTTGGCACATAAATTTTCAGGTACTTTTTCATTGATAAAGACTCGGTAGAATATTGTCCACATGTTATTCACGTTATAGGAAGAAATAAATTAGATGTCTCCTATTACTTTCGATCATAATTCAGACGATGGAGATTTTGACGGTAAAACTCTGTTCGTAGTTCAGGCGGTGGAAGTCTAGCGATCTACACCAAGTATCAGATTAATTTCATGGTCTACGAAGGAGGTAAAATTTGAATCGTTATGAGCATGCTAAGACTCGATTATTTGCTTTATCTTCACCATATTTTACATGTCATGATATGTGTATTAGAATTTCAAGTATTATATTGTTTATAAGACATGTGGATCGTGCTAATTTTTAAGGATTTTAATTGGAATCCATCAAATAAAAGGCCTCATGATACTCTTTTCCTACTAGTCTTGAAACTAACCTAATAAAATACAACACTAATACAACACCTCGGCTAGGTTATTCATTATTAGAACATGTATCATAATATAAACTGAGGCAGACTCTTAATTTGATGAATGATAATGACATAGTATAAGCCGAGGCCAATGCCCGAAATTCATAACACTACTTAACTACTTGTAGATTGACTTCAATGGTCGTCCACGCTCAAATGATATTTCTGTTAGAGTTTATATACCTCAAATCATACTTTATGCTTAGACGATTTATCGAATTGGTTTTCAGTTTCATTTTAATGATAATAAATTTTTCTATCATTGGTTTGTTAGTTATTATCTTTATATATTGAATTGCAAACAAGTTCATTTACTGCAATTGTAGACTGTGTGGTGGATCGATGATCATAGAAGGTAACACAGTCGTATCCTTTATTGTATAAAGCTCACAGTCTAGACAGAATTGGACAGTCTAGTCCGTAAAGTTTGCGGTATCATTTGATGCGAGAGCGACCTTAGCCCGCAAAATGATATTTGCATGTATAAGCTGATACACATGCTTTGCCTATACATATTGAGAGGTTTCACGGTGAGATAAGTTTACATGTTGTTTCTTAGAACGAGGTCTCGGAAATTAGTTATTTCTTAATTTGTGTGTCGATGACATTAGATATGCGGTTGATTAGACGTTTTGATTCATCTTCGCTTACGGGTTTTTCGTAACCTTAGATAGTGATGTCTTGAGCAGTAATGATTGGTTTAGCTAGAAATACTTGATTGTAAATCGCATAGAATCGCATTTTGGTAACACGAGTTGATTAATTCTGCGTGAGGCGTTCAGAAAGGTTTATTGCATAAGAAATCCGGTCGGTTCAAATTTATTCCGTATGTAATAATTAAAGTTTGAACCGGATCACTCACGAATAAATATATTAATTAATTATGAGTTGTCAGCAAACTCAATTAATTAATGTATTTAGTAAATCTTAAACACGGAAAATAATTAATTACAAAAGGGTTACAACCGTAATTTGGATGGATTAAGATGAGTTCAATATTTATCCTATAATGGAGATGATAAATATTTATAATAGAATTACACTTTATTACATTTCCATAGAGTAATTAAGTTGTGAGTTAAATTATCTTAATATATTAATTAATTTATGTCTAAGTTTGATCAAACAATTAATTTAATTTAATTGGGTTAATTAAATTAAGTTATGGATTTGACTTGGTCAAATTAATTTTGAATTATTCAAAATTCAAATTTGAATAAAAGATGGAATTGTAGAGAGATAAAAGTGAGAATTAATTTTATTATTTTGGATTTTATCCATTCACCTTAGAAACTTTAACGTAGCCCATTATATATATAAATAGAGGAGTAGAAGTGGCCGAAAATCCTCTCTCTCTCCCCAAATATTTTCGGCCGCTTTGAGTGTTTTAACACTCAAAATTTTTGAACTACTTACGGGCCCCTCTTACGGGTTCTATCAGTTTGTATCAGAGCTGGTCACAAGATTTTAATTTATTGTATAAATTGGATTTAATCTTTATTTGATTCATCTATGATCGTAATTGATATTAAGATGCTAGACTTAAATTCAGGCATGATATTTGTTTATGTGGCTTATTTGATTTAATGCCAATATTTTTCCTTTGATTCGTTCTTCGGTGCCCGATTTGTGTCTTTAATGTAATCACACAAGGGTTCACCGTGTTAGATTAGGTCTTATTTTTCATATTGTTGGTCTCGAAAGAGCAAGGTTTGGTGTATGGGGGGGGGGGGGGGGGAGAATACACCAAATACAAACTTTTCAGTTTACTTGGTTAATTAATAGAGAGTTTAAGCTATTCTTAAGTAAGAAATTGCTCGGCAGATGACTAACCAGATTGATCAGCAGATCGATACTAGATTAGTCCAAACAATTTGCTCTCTAGTGAAGACACTTAGACAATAATAAGAGTGATCTTATTTCTTTCTAAGTATTGTGTGTGCGAAAATATGGTGGATTTAGTTAATGCTCTTGTTTAGAAAACCTTAAGGATTAATCAGATCGTTAAGCAGATTGATTGAGATGCAGATTATATGATAGTGCAGAATGTTAGAATAATGAACAACTGAAAGTAAATGTGCAGAAATATAAAGAACACAGTTGTTTAACGTGGTTCGGGAAATCCCTACGTCCACGATCTGGTCAAAACTAGACCAGATTATCCACTACTAGGATACTCTGCTTCTTTATACTCGTGGAGAATGAGTCACAAGTATCAATCAAAGCTAGAGAGATACTTATGCACGAAGTAAGGGTCGTGTCCCTTTACAACATATTACCTCTACGTTACCACTAGAAATCTACTAGCTAGCAGGGTGATCTCCTTCCTCTCGATAAGACAGACTTGAATCGAGGTTGAGTTGGTGTGATTTAGAATCACAGGTAGTTTGAAGCTCTTAGTCTGGCTCACAGATTGATTGCTTGAGAGTATGTTATCAATGTAGCTCGCGCATTTTTCTTCCAGACCTTGAACTTCATATATATATGCATTGAATTTAAAATTCTAACCGTTTTTTGATTGACATGAGATTGATCGAATATTGCCAATCAATGATATCCATCATATCTGTTCTTGCCTTGTAGAAACGTTGACTCAATCCTCTATGTATGGAAAGCAGATCGCTAACGGTTACTTTCCTTCATTGTGTCAATCGTAGATTCTCTTCCCAATCCCTATTGGATGGACTTCAATCTTGACGTGGCAGGAGGATATGATGTGTAGGGTGATGTCATCAGGTGGTTTGATGACTCTATCGATCTGGTTCTTGGCTGTGGACATCGATCTGGTTGGTGATCTGGTTGACAGCAGATCGATTTCTTCTTCGTGAAAAGTCTTGATCTTCATCTTATACTATTATGGAAATGACTTCTATAGGAATAATTCCTTTACATGCTAAGTCATCTCCTAATCTGTTCTCTATCAGAATTCACTTTATATGAGTGATCTGTTTACACGTAGAACAGTTTAACTCCCAAAAAGAACTAAGTGTGTTTCGAGAGATCATCATCAAAACTAAAATACTTTAGGGTTCCCAACACATATATTTCATAATTTCATGTAATTGAGTGGGAGACGAAGAATGAAGCGTAGAACGGAGTCCAGAACCGGGCCACGACAACGCATCGTGGGGCCCCTGTCAGCGTGCACGGCGGGGCGTGGAGCTTATGCGGGGCAAGCACAAATGAGGCATTAGCACCCAGGTGCAGGCGCGCGCGCGCGAGGAGGGTCCAATAGCAGGCACGACGTCCGGATGCGACACAGCACCAGGCAGGCGCTGCCGCAGGCATTGCGCGCGGAGGAGCGACGGGCGAGGGAAGAACACGGGCGCGGGAGCACAGCACTAGCGCGCGGGCCAGGCGTTGCTTTGCGCGGTAGCAGCCAAGCGCCTCAGCAGACTTCGGCTGCGGTCGAGGCAGGCACGGGGCTGACCCGCCGCGTCTTTAATGCTCGTTTTTGAACTTTTTTGTTTTTCAATCCCGATTTAAATTCAAAATTCAAATTTGAGTTAGAGATTCAAGAAGATAGAAGATCAAATTTTAAATTCTTTAGTTTTAGGAATTAGTTAGTTTTATCCCTATTTTTGATAATCGGTTGTAATTATGTGCTTTATTGTTTTAATTAATTTTATTTTTATTAACTATTATTATGGAGATCTTATCTATTTTGATATGTCATAATATATGGAGATTTTATCTAATTTTGATATAGCATAATATTTGATTATCCATGTTAAAACATTTTTTTTAATTAACTAAGCGATAATTGTGATTGCATTTTATTAATTTAATTTGCTACGATCATATATGGTCTCCATTAGATGGTCTTTTCGTGAAGTAATTTATTTTGATTTCATGCGGGATCACATTTTACGAGCTCACGTGATAAGATTTCTCTAAGATGGTTGTAAGATACTAATTGGTGGCAAATGATTGTAAGATACTAATTGGTGGCAATATCACCCCTCCGTTGTTGGCTTATTAAAATCAATTAATGTTCTTTGGTGTCAGGGCTCATGATATTGGCTAATGTATAATTTAGTAGTTATAGCAGCACTGCACGGCCTCTGACTATTAAGTTATATGACTAGAACAACCGTTTTAAAATTGATTGCATAATCAATGACACTGCGTGGCTTGCATGATTTATTTTAAACAATATGTTCAAAATTATGTTTTCTTTAAAGGTTTTGATTATCTGCGTTTTGAGCATGTTATTTATGATAGTTTGTTTTATTTATTCTCAGTTTCTGTTGGTTAAGCATGACTTTCAATCCACTTGTCTCGATTCTTAAAAAAATCGCTTTGAAACTGATAACTATATTCATTGGGAGAGGAATTTGGAAATTGTTCTCACTGCTGACGACATTAAGTTCATCCATGACGCTCCATCTCCTCCAGTTCTACATGATAACACATCTGCCAATGTGAGGGCTAAATATAACAAATGGGTTCGTGCTAACAAGATGGCAAGATGTTACATTAAGGCCTCAATAAACAACGCATTGCAGCATAAGCATGAAAACATTAAGATATCAGCGGATATCATGTTTAGCCAGCATGAGATGTTCGGTACACAGAGCAGGTTGTCCAAGCAAGTGGTCATATGCAATGTGATGAACGTGTCTATGGCGGAGGGTTTACTAGTTCGGGACCATGTCCTGAAGATGATAGGTTATCTGAGCGAGATCGAGACTCTAGGTGGTCAAATTGACAAAAAGTCTCAGGTTGATATCGCTCTTCAGAGCTTATCGTTGAGCTTTGAGTCATTTTAGGTCAACTACATTATGAACAAAAGTGATTATAAGTTGACAGAATTAATAGCTGAGCTCCAAACGGTGGAAGTTGGGACAAGAGCCCAACCCAAGACTGCGTTAGTGGCGGCTGCACCAAAGCTTGCAAAAGAAAAAGAAGGGAACCGGTGGAATATCGAAGAAAAATGAAGGAACGGGTAAATGTTTCAAGTGCGATGAGAAATGACACTGAAAATCAGACTGTCCACTTCACAAGAAGTTGGTGACCGGTCAATGTACGTCTACAATTTTAGTGGTTACATCATGTTACATGGCTAGTTCTACCTATTCATGGGTAGTAGATACAGGAGCCACTGACCATGTTTGTTTTGATTCTTAGGCTCTCCTGCAATCCAAGCCGCTTAGAGACAGGGAGATTTTTATTTCATTGGGCGATGCTACGAGAGTGGTGGCCGTTGCAGTGGGAGACGTGGAGTTGCAGTTTGCTTCTTTTGTTCTAGTTTTGCATGATGTTTTATTAGTACCTCGTTTTAGAAAGAACCTTGTTTCATTTTCTAAACTTGTTTTGGATGGATATTTTGTTTGTTTTGATGACTCCATTATTATCAAGAAAAGGGACTAGTTTATTTGTTCTGGTACTTTGGTTAACAATTTGTATACCATCTCTGCAAAACCCAAGCAACGTTTTACTTCAACTTTTAACTTATCTACTAACTCCAAGAAGAGAAAAGCTTCTTGTCTTTTGTCGAATGATACATATCTATGACACTTAAGACTTGGACATATTAACCTTAGGAGAATTCAAAAGTAGTGGAACACGGGTCTTTGGATAAATTCCAAGTTGAGCCATACCTGACTTGTGAATCCTGCTTGGAAGGTAAAATGATCAAGAGACCTTTCAAGGTCAAAGGATATAGAGCCCAGGATGTAGGATATCATTCACTCTGATGTTTGTGGTCTGATGTCGACCCATGCCAGAAGGGGTATACAGTATTTTATCACTTTTATTGATAATTACTCCAAATAAGGATATGTCTTCTTAATGCACCACAAGTCAGAATCCTTTTAGAAATTTAAGGAATTCAAAGAATTTGTGGAGAATCTTCATGGAAAGACTATCAAGTGTTTGCGTTCTAGTCGTGGAGGCCAGTACCTCAGTGCTGAGTTCTTGAACCATTTGTAGGAAACATGGATTTAATCCTAGTTAACTGCACCGGGTACACCCCAGCAAAATGGTGTAGCAGAAATACGGAACAAAACACTCATGGAGATGGTAAGATCTATGATGAGTTATGCAGAGTTTCCCCTTTCGTTTTGGGGATATGCCCTAGAAACGGCAGTTTACACACTGAACTTGGTACCATCCAAGTCAGTCCCTAAGACACCGATTGAGTTCTAGACAGGGCACCAGCCCAGAGTAAGACATCCCAAGGTGTGGGGTTTTCCAGCACACGTGCTAGAAAAGGACGCCGACAAGTTGGCACCTCGTACTAACTTGTGTCTGCTCGTAGGCTATCCTAGAGAGACAAAAGGTTAGAAGTTTTATAGTCTCAGAGATTGAAATATCGTGATTAGCACTCACGCTCGATTTCTAGAAGAAGACTATGTGAACAACCACAAGTCCAGAAGCGAGATAGTTCTCAAGGAAATGAGAACTACAGTTTGTCCAAATTCACAAGAAACACAACGACCACCAGCACTGACCCAAACACTTGTACCACCTGCAGTGGAGCCTCGTCCTAGTGGGAGGATTTTTCGCCATCCTGACCGGTTCATTGGAGTGGGAGAAGTGTTGGTCCTGAAAGAGCAAGGTTTGGGGGGGGGGGGGGGGGGGGGGGGAATACACCAAACACAAACATTTCAGTTTACTTGACTAATTAATTTAGAGAGATTAAGATTTCTCGAAGAAGATTGCTTAAGGTTGACAGACCAGATCGATAGGTGATCTGTCCAGTCAGAGTCTCTTTGGAGAGTTACGTTGAGCAGATAGCAAGAGTGATCTTGTTATCTATCAAAACGTAGTGTGCAGAATATGTTGGACTTAGTCTGTTGCTCTTTATTAGAAAACCTTAGTAGATATTAACCAGATTGATTAACAGATTGATTAAAGGCAATACAGTTTGAATGTTCGTGCTGGTTAGTGAATAAAACAACTGAAAGTAAAGATGCGTAAAGTAAATAACACAGTTGTTTTTACATGGTTCGGGAAACCCCTATGTCCACGGTCCAATCAAAACTAGATTGGTTATCCACTACTAGGATACTCTCTTCTTTATACTCGTTGAAAACGAACCACAAGTTTCAATTACAGTTGGAGTGAAACTTGTGCACAAATAAGGGTCGTGTCCATTTACAACTTGCAGTAAAAACTGCTACAAGGTGCCTTCATGTTAGTCCACAAGAAAACTACTATCTAGCGATGATAACTTCCTCCTTCTCTTGATAGGAAAGACTTAAATCGAGTGGTGTGATTTCGATCACGAACGGCTTAGAGCTCGGTCTGGATTGTAGAAATCTCCTCGTTGAATGTTTTAAAGATTGAGTTGATTTATGGGCAGAGTAATAGCTTGTAAGAACCTGCGTGTGATCGTCAGTTGTGCATCGTACTCTTCCAGACTTGATTCCAAGCTTTTATAGGTGTAGAATTTTGAAATTCTAACCGTTGAATCTTGATTGGCGTGTGATAAATATTGATTGCCAATCAAGGGATATGAATCCCGAAATATCTCCTCTTGCCTTGTATGAAAGGTTGACCGAATCCTCTTGATATGGAAAACAGATGGCTAATTGATCTCTTTCCTTTCTTCGCGCTTCAATTGATTCTCCTTCCATTCCTAATCTCTAATTGATTTGACTTTCCTTTTACTAGAGGTCCGATCACGTGGCAAGTGTTGTGTAATTCATTTTAAGTACATCGGGTAATCAGAACGTATACCAGATGACTTAGTTGATCTGCTCCAGGTTAGGTGCTCTCTCTAGATGATGATTTGGTCAACCAGATTAAGGTCAATCTGGTTTTGATGATCTGGTACTTAAACATGCCTCCAAAGAGTGCTGACAAGAACTCAGTCAAGCTGCTCATAACCAGATTGAGTGACCTTTGAACAGATCATTTGCTTGCTATAGGTGTGCTGGTCTGCTTCCTCGAACAGAAGACTAATCAGACGACTTTTCTATAGGACAGAGCACTAGGAAGTGTTTAAGTCCTTTACAACTTAAGTCATCAGCTAACCTGATCTAATACTTGTTCTCTATCAAAATCACTTTATAACATAGTGATTTGGTACATACAAAACATGTTGAATCTAGCAAACATAATGTAAATCTAAGTGTGTTTCGAGAGAACATCATCGAAACTAAATTTTGAGAGGGGTTCCCAACAAGAAGCATTTGACTCAGTTCCAGGCCTGGATGAATCAGACCCATGGAATTACAAAGAGGCATTCACGACTAGAACTGTAACCTCTGGAAAGAGGCGATGGAGTCTGGAATGCAGTCCATGGTAAATAATGAAGTATACAAGCTAGTTGACCTGCCTGAAGGCTGCAAAGCCATAGGAAGTAAATGTATCTTCAAGCGGTAACGAGGACCCGATGAAAACGTCATAGTATTCAAGGATAGACTAGTAGCAAAGGGCTATATTCAAAAGGAAGGTATCAATTACGATGAGACCTTCTCACTAGTAACCATGCTCAAGTCTATTCGTATACTCTTGTCAATTGCCGCACATATGGATTGAGAAGTATGAAAAATGGATGTCAAGACAGCTTTCCTAAATGGAAGTGTTGAAGAAAATATCCATATGCAACAACCCGAGGGTTATGTAGTTCAAGGAAAGGAACACATGGTGTGGAAGCTTAAGAAGTCTATCTATGGGCTTAAGCAAGTCTCACGGTAATGGAACCTTTGTTTCGATCAGGTTATTAAATCCTATGGATTTGATCAGTGTCCTGACGAAAGTTGTGTGTATAAGAAGTGTGAGGGTAAGGCAGTTGTTTTCTTGATGGTATACGTAGATGACATTCTTTTGATTGGATGTGTCAAAAAGATGTTGTCGGACGTTAGAGCATACATATCCAGTCAATTCAATATGAAGAATATGGGAGAATTAGGACACATTCTAGGGATCAAAGTCATTTGAGACCGAGCTAAAATAATGTTGTGCTTATATCTCAAGAGTCCTATATCGAGACGGTCCTTAGATGTTTTCATATGCAGGATTCCAAGAAAGGTTTCCTACATTCAAACATGGAATCATCCTCTCTCAGGACATGTGTCTTAACACACCTGATGAGGTAGAGGAAATGAGACAAGTACCTTATGCCTCATCATGTAGGCTATGATGTGTACTAAACTGGATATCTGCATTGTCGTAGGCATGGTAGCACGACATCAATCCAACCCTAGAAAGGACCATTGGACAGCCATAAAGAACATATTCAAGTACCTTAAACGGACTAAGGAGTACTGTTTGGTTTAAGACAGATCGAGACTCAAGGAAATCTACCTTTGGGTATGTGTTTACTTTGGGAGGTGAAGCCATAACATGGAGGAGTGTGAAGCAGAAATGCATCGCGAGCTCCACCATGGAAGCTGATTATGTGGCCGCATCTGAGGCGGCAAAAAAAGCAGTTTGGCTCATGATCTTCTTGATGGACCCAGATGTGATTCCGAGTATACAGGCGAGTATCACGATTTATTGTGCTAACTATGGTGCAGTGGTAAACTCAAAGGAACCACGGGACCACATGGAGAGTAAACACATCGAGAGGAAATATCACATCATCCGTGATATAGTAAGAAGATGCGACATAGTAGTGACGAATATTGCGTCAGAGAACAACCTAGCAAATCCTTGCACGAAAATCCTGAGCGGGAAGACATTTGAGAGGCATGTACATGGACTAGGAGTACGACGTGTTAGAGACCTACTTTAGGTATAAGTGGGATAGTTATATGTCATGCGACACAGATTGTATACTCTAAAGAATGTTAGAGTATAAGTGGGAGATTGTTAGGGTTTGTATACTTCAAAGCATGCTTTATGCTTAGACGATGTATCGAACTTGTTTTCAGTTTCATTTTAATGAGAATAAATGTTTCTATCATTGGTTTGTTATTTATTATCTTTATATATTGAATTGCAAACAAGTCGTTCACTGCAATTGTAGACCGTGTGGTGGACCGATGATCACAGAAGGTAATACAGTCGAATCTTTTGTGGAATAAAGCTCACAGTCTGGTCGGTAAAGGATGCGGTATCATTTGATGCGAGAACTGACCATATGCGCAAAATGATATCGGTATGTATAAGCTGATACACATGCTTTGCGTATATATATTGAGAGGTTTCACGGTGAGATAAGTTCTACGTGTTGTTGCTTAAAACGAGGTCTCGAAAAATTAGTTATTTCTTAATCTGTGTGTCGATGACATTAGATATGCGGTTGATTAGACGTTTTGATTCATCTTCGCTTACGGGTTTTTCGTAACCTTAGATAGTGATGTCTTGAGCAGTAGTGATTAGTTTAGCTAGAAGTACTCGATTGCCAATCGCATAGAATTGCGTCTCGATAACATGAGTTGATTAAATCCGCGTGAGGCATTCAGAAAGGTTTATTGCATAAGAAACCCGACTGGTTGGAAATTATTCCGTATGTAATAATTAAGGGCTGAACCGGATCACTCACGAATAAATATATTAATTAAATATGAGTTGTCAGCAAACTCAATTAACTAATGGATTTAGTAAATCTTAAACGCGGGAAATAATTAATTACAAAAGGATTACATCTGTAATTTGGATGGATTAAGATGAGTTCAATATTTATCGCATAGTATAGTCGATAAATATTTATAATAGAATTACACTTTATTTCATTTTCATAGAGTAATTAATTTGTGAGTCAAATTAACTTAATATATTAATTAATTTAAATCTAAGTTTGCCAAACAATTAATTAAATTTAATTGGGTCAAAATGATTTGGAAATTAATTAAATTAAGTTATGGATTTGACTTGGTTAAATAAATTTTAAGTTATTCAAAATTTAAATTTGAATAAAATATGGAATTGTGGAGAGATAAAAGTGAGAATTAATTATATTATTTGGAATCTTATTCATTTACCTTAGAAACCCTAAACTAGCCCATTATATCTATAAATAGAGGACTAGAGGTGGCCAAAAATCCTCTCCCTCCCCCCTAATATTTTCGGCCACTTTGAGTGTTTGAACACTCAAATTTTTTGAAAATTAAGAACATTTAAAGCTCTAATTTTTGTTCTTTTTTTCTTAAAGATTTGATAGTTTATTGTCGACACAATATTAAAATGATATATCGGGAATATGTTAGAAATTTTTGGAGTAGGATCGAAGGAGATCAAGAGAAAATTCGATTGGTGTGGATTGCGGTTTGTTGCTAAAGAATCAATTCGTTTCTCCGCAAGAGAAGGACTAACTAAGGAGAAGGTATAAATTTTAATTCGGTTATCATTTTCTCCTACGAGATATTAAATGTCAAAAAACTAATTGTTGGGAACCCTAAGGATTTTAGTTTTGATGATGATCTTTCGAAACACACTTAGTCCTTTTAGAGTTTAAACTGTTCTACGTGTAAAAACAGATCACTAGAGAAAAAGTGAATCTTGTTATGGAATAGATTAGGAGATGAATTGAAATGTAAAGGAAATATTCCTATAGAAGTCAATCTCAACTTAGAATAGGATGAAGGTCAAGATTTTACGCCAAAAGGAATCAATCTGCTGTAACAGACAGCGACCAGATCGATGCCCACAGCGAGAAACCAGAACGATTGAGTCATTAATCCACCAGCTGACATCATCCTATACATCATATGCTCTTGCCATGTCAAGATCAAAGTCCATCCAACTGGGATTGGAAAGAAGATCTTCGGTTAAACACATAAGAAGGAAAGAGACCGTTAGCAATCTGCCTTCCATCAATCAAAGATTGAGTCAACCTTTCCTATATGGCAAGAACAGATATGATGGAAACTATTGATTGGCAATATACCATCTATCTCACGTCAATCAACAAACGGCTAGAATTTAAAATTCAATGCCTATATAGTTGAAGTTAAAAATCTGGAAATAGAGAGAACACACACGCGAGC
>JAPKLX010001508.1:0-20475 GCA_026898415.1 Leonotis leonurus
TTGCATTTAAATCTTGGTTGATAATATCTCCAGGAAAGAAAACTGTTTTCACTTAAAAAGAGCATTAACCACCATATTCCGCACACAACCTTAATCAAGTTTAAATCTGTGTTTATCACTCTTGATTATTGTTATTCACGCATAAGGTATTATTTGAGTAAGACTTAATCTTCCTAACAAGAAGATTTGTTTTACTACTCCAAGCTATCTTAAGTTATTAAGAAGTGCTAAAGCCTTATAGTTATGTTTCTGGACCAACACTATAAGCTATTGACTCTTACTCGTAGCTGTTTCTGGACTATTGTAATCGATTATATTTTAAATTCCGATGTTGTTTGTGATATCATCCTTCTTAACCATTTCTTTAATTCACCACCAAGTCGCACTCCATGGATCCGTCCTTCCGGGAAATGGGGTCGTGACAGAGTGGTATCAGAGCTATTGGTTTTCTTCGCTCTTACTACTAAAGATTTATTCTAGGAATATCACAGGGTGATATTCTAACAACTTATATGTCCTGAGTTGTTGTTTCTTCGTGTATAGTCTAGTTTGAGTCACTAGACTAAGTTAAACTTAGACAGCAACTCTCAGCACGGCACCATACCCCGCTCAACATTTGTTGAGGTATGAGATTTTTAGAAAGTTTAATCTGTTTGGCGTATCCAAATTCGTGATTTGCAAAAACATGTGAAATATTGTTTATTATGGCATGATTATAATGTTTTTCATGTGCATAAAGAGGACTTAGAAAAATTTTAGGGACTTCATTTGCCCTATTGCTGAGAACTAAAAAGAGAACGAGAACTTAGAATTGCTCTAGATTCTCACTTATCTCGGAAGAAGTTGCGATCAAGAACCAAATTGGGTCATATTTCGTGAATAATGACAAGTCGACTCAAGAAGGATATGTTGAAGATCAAAGGAACAAGAGACTAAGAGAACTTCAAGCATGACCGAACAAGCTAGAGAAGGATCGGGTGCAGAATGAAGGAATTGCGAATCAAATACCAATAATTTCTGATGTATAAAAATTTGCACCGTTTCCAAGGCACGACGAATATTGTGGTGCCTTGTCACGCATTTTGCGAGATACATTCGTATCAAATTAAGGGTCAACCCTTAATACAGTTTAGACTCTGATTGTCGACGCTGAATTTCAGAAAGAATAATAACGTATCTTTCTCACCATAGAATCTTGAATAATTTTTCCCAATCTCAAAACATGTTGTGCTAACACAAAATACCGTTTGAACTTTTCCCAACTGAGATTCATAATGAGTCATATTTTAATCAAATAAATAAAAATACCATCTCATCGAACCACACATAAATAATTCTTATGATCGATTTAGTACAACATATAGAAGAATTTAGAAGTCTAAGCCTATAGAGCTTTAGGAATTTGATTCTAGAGAAGAATTTTAGTATCCTATGCCTATTGAGTTTTCAGAATTTATTTCTATAGAGGAACTTTATTGATATTACCCTTATGTATCTCATTTCTCGATGCGGGTTTTTATGGTTTCGTTTTACTATTATAGATGGCGATATTCGTGCATACAGCGCGAAAGAGTACTATTAGCCTGCAGACTCGACGAGTGGAGGTTTTTCGTGCATGTAGGATGTCAGAGGGGGAGGATCTCAGGGAGTTCTTAGCTCGATACACGAGACTTTGGCGTGAGGCACGCCCAGCCAGAGTGACGCATCGTGAGTGTATCCTCACTCTTCTTGATGTGCTGCCAGAGGAGCGGCAGGATTGGGCCAGAGAGTCTCACTACTTGTACTTGTATCATCTGAGTGATTCTCGTGAGCTGGTGGGAGACGTACTCGAGTTTATACTTCTGATTAACCGCCAGTTCACCTTGCACCGCGTGCCACCTCCGAGACCACATTTTGCTATTCAGAGGTACCAGACTCGCCCTCACGGACCCACAGAGACAGCGTACCCACTTCCTCCATCTATCGACCTTGATTCTCCGCGAGGTAAGCGGAAGAGGCCGATGTTTGAGATACCTGCACCTACCGGTGACCAGCGTTGTCGAGGTACTAGTACCATGGTCATGGGAGAGAGCTCTCGCACTGCACAGTCTGGGGACCAGGAGGTTCCATGTCTTCCGATGTCACTAGTGGGGATGACTAGGCCACTAGAGCCTCTGGTGGTGAGAGACTTTCGTCAGCTAGTGGAGGGGCTAGTTAGAGAGGTACGTGACTTTATTCCTACTCCGGGAGTGATACATGTGCAGGATGAGGATGGAGTAGTTGACGAGGAGGATTCCGAGGAGGACCTCCAGGAGGAGGATCCTGATGAGGATCTCCAGGAGGAGGATTTGATGGATGGAGAGACGACTAGCGACGGTATTTGTTAGATCTGTTTGAGACAGAAGTAGTAGTAGCAGTAGTGCTTGATGCATAGATAGGCAGTTTTTGTAGCCCATATTATGGATTTTAGACCATAGTATAGTTCTGGTCATTCCGTTCTTTTGACTAGAGTTAATGACAATGTGTTCCATATGAGAAACATCTCAACCTAGTGTAGATAGTCAGCTAACCTTTTGATGTAGTCGATGTTAGTCAAGCATATGCTTAGTACCACTTTTTGCACATATGCAAGATTAACTTTAGTACTACATGATGTATATATTGCTACCAAAGTCCTTGTGGAGGCAATCTTTTATGATGATGCATATTGATATATTTCAAGATCTGTGTTGGATATTTTTCAATCTATTATTCACTTATAAATTCTCTTGATCTACAATTTTTCTTTGTTTATCGAGATTTTTTTTTAAGTACCTTTCCTTGAGGCGTAATAATCAATTAATTGTATTATAAATTCCTTTATATTTCGCTAATGTTAGTTACCTTATCAGAATGTCGTCTCGAGGAAGAGGAAGTGGAAGAGGAAGGGGGAGAGGAAGAGGGAGAGGAAGAGGGAGAGGAAGGGGAAGGGGAATAGAAAGAGAAGAGGTACCAATAGGAATGTTTGATTATGATGAGGAGAGAACTCCGACCCCACCTCCACCTCCGCCCCTGAGAAGAAGAATAGAGGAGTTATTCTTGAAACAACACCCTCCAACCTTCAATGGAAGTGGAAAGCCTGAAGAAGCTGAGCTCTGGGTTCGAGCAATGGAACGAATTTTCAACTTTCTGCATTGTACAGACCAGGAACGTCTTTCCTGTGTCTTATTCCAACTTTTAGGAGCTGCAGATTTCTGGTGGGAAGCCAGAAGAAGGGCTCTGACACCAGAGCGACTTGCAAACTTTACTTGGGAGGAGTTTAAGGCTGGATTGTATGAGAAGTACATTCCGAGGGCATACAAGATCAAGAAGGAGGCTGAATTCCACGATCTGAAATAAGGAAAGATGTCGGTCACTGACTACGATCAACTATTTAGTGAGCTGTCAAGGTTTGCTCCACATCAGGTGGACACTGATGAGAAAATGTCTGACAAAGTCCGAGCTGGACTTAGGTATGAGATAGGGATGTCTTTAGCGAGTCATGGAAGACTATCTTATACAGAGTCACTGAACCGAGCACTAGATATTGAGGCAGCAATGCCAGAAGAGCGCAAGGCGCCAACTACTGCAACAGCACCAGCACAGTCCCAAGCTTATTCTAAGAACTACAAGGGTAAGCGTAAATGGGATTTCAACCAAGGAAATAGTCGTCCAAATTTTCAGGGAGATTGAAGGCCATGGCAGGGAGCCACGCTTCAGGGTCAACAAATTACCCCATGGCAGGGACAGGGACGACAGAATGTCCCAGGGCAAGGAATAAACCAGAAAGGAAAGTCAAGCTCTCCCTTATGCCAAAAGTGTAATCGAAACCACGTGGGTACATGCTTCCCCAACGTAACTTGCTATAACTGCGGCCAGAAGGGCCATTATGCTAACAACTGCACGGGAAAGCCACAAGGCCTACAGACAAGGCCAAATCAGTCCCATGGTTAATTCAAACAGAACCCTCAACCTTTGAGGGCATTACAAGGACGACCTCAACAACAACCCCCACATAGACAGATTCAGAATGCTCGAGCGTTTGCACTAAATCCGAAACCGCAAGACAAGAACAAAGGGAATTTGGCAGGTATGGGAAAATTACTTGACATAACTGTTATTATTCTTTTTGATACGGGAGCATCCCACTCTTTTATTTCTAATGCATGTTCGGATACGATAGGATTAATACCTGAATGAACTAGGCATGAAATGAAAGTAGGAACACCCACTGGAGGATTTGTGACTACAACTCATGCTTGCTCTAACGTAGAAATAGATTTAGGGACTTTTAAGATCGCAGCGAACAACCTAAATCTTATGCCAATGTGTGATACGGACATAATTCTAGGAATGAATTGGCTAGCCGAAAACTATGCCACAATTCTCTGTAACGAGAGAAAAATTTCTTTCCAACCTCCTGGAAAGGAACCAACGTGTTTTCACGGAATTAAGATGGGGAGATTGACTCCCGTCATCTCTGCCTTAGAAGCTAAAAAGTTGATGAAGATGGAGAATAACCAGGCTTTTCTCGTCTATCTAAATGGCGAACCTGGAATCGAAAGAAAAATCAGGGATGTGTTGATTGTACGAGATTTCCAAGATGTATTTCCGGAGGAACTACCAGGACTACCGCCAGACAGACAAGTGGAGTTAACCATCGACTTGGAACCTGGATCAGCACCAGTGTCGAAAGCACCATACAGGATGGCACCCAAGGAATTACAAGAACTGAAGATTCAACTACAAGAGTTGTTAGACATAGGTTTTGTCAGACCTAGCATGTCACCTTGGGGAGCACCAGTCCTCTTTGTTAAGAAGAAGGACGACACATTGCGAATGTGTATTGATTATCGAGAGTTGAACAAACTTATCTTGAAAAATAGATATCCTCTTCCTAGGATAGATGACTTGTTTGATCAACTCAAGGGAGCAAAAGTTTTCTCAAAGATTGATTTGAGGTCTGCGTATCATCAACTTAAAATCAGACAAGAAGATGTACCCAAGACAGCATTCCGAACCAGATATGGTCATTATGAATTCATAGTAATGCCATTCGGACTAACAAATGCTCCAGCAGTATTCATGGATCACATGAATCGAGTGTTCCATCCATACTTAGACAAATTTGTTCTAGTATTCATAGATGATATTCTCATCTATTCGAAAGATGAACAAGAGCATGAAGAGCACTTGAGGATTGTTTTGGAGACTCTACGTACAGAAAAATTGTTTTCCAAATTCAGTAAGTGTGAATTTTGGCTCAAGGAAGTAATGTTCCTAGGACACATTGTGTCGGCAGAAGGAATCAAGGTGGATCCAGCAAAAGTGGAAGCAGTGCATGATTGGAAGTCACCACGAAATCCTAATGAAATAAGGAGTTTCTTAGGATTGGCCGGTTATTACAGAAGATTCATTGAAGGATTTTCCAAGATTGCTAAACCAATGACGCAACTGCTTAGAAAGGAAATCAAATATATATGGACTGAGGAATGTGAAGCAAGTTTTCAGGAACTTAAGCAGAAGCTTACCACGACACCAGTCTTGGCAGTACCGGTACCGAATAAGTGGTATGTAGTGTACACTGATGCTTCAAAGATTGGACTAGGAATTAGCAGCAGTTGTGCATGCTCTGAAGATTTGGAGACATCACCTCTATGGAGTTAGGTGTGAGATCTTCACAAATCACAAAAGATTGAAATACTTTTTCGAGCAAAAAGATCTCAATATGAGACAAAGAAGGTGGCTTGAATTAGTAAAGGATTACGACTGTGGTATAAATTACCATCCGGGAAAGGCTAATGTAGTAGCCGATGCCCTTAGTCGTAAGAATCAACCGAGTTTAGGTTATCTTCTCACACAAGAGGAGAAACTCATTCAAGAGTTTGGTAGGATGAATCTAGAGATAATTCATCCACCCCAGACAATTATAGGTTGTGTTGCTAAGCTTGTAGCAGTATCAGATCTAAGAGAGAGGATAGTGAATTCTCAAAGAGGAGACGAGACCTTAGAGAAACTTCGTCTCAAAATTAGATCAGATAATCCAAAGGGTTATCACGAAGCTTAAGACAATGCTGTATTGTTTGAAGGGAGATTGTATGTTCCTAATGATGAAAAATTGAGGAATGAAATCTTGAGTGAAGCTCATGATACTCCCTACACAGCCCATCCAGGGAGCACAAAGATGTACCAGGATTTGAAACGAAAATTTTGGTGGGACGGATTGAAAAGAGATGTAGCTTCATTTGTTGAGCGATGTCTGTCATGCCAACAAGTAAAAGCTTTACACCAAAGACCGTACAGAAAGTTACAACCATTAGAAATTCCAGAATGGAAATGGAACACATAGCAATGGATTTTGTGACAGCTTTACCAAAATCGAGAAGAGGGAACACTGCTATCTGGGTTATAGTAGATCGTCTCATAAAATCCGCACATTTCTTGCCAATCATGATCACATATGGGTCAGAGAAGTTGGCACAACTGTACGTTCGGGAGATTGTACGTCTCCACGAAGTACCAATGTCGATTACATCAGACAGAGATGCAAAGTTTACTTCGCGATTTTGGATGAGTTTGCAGAAAGAGTTAGGAACGAGACTAAATTTTAGTACAGCTTTTCACCCTCAAACTGACGGGCAATCTGAGAGAACCATTCAATCTTTGGAAGACATGCTTAGAACAGTGGTGTTGATCAGGGTGGAAGCTGGGAACATATCTTGCCATTGATAGAATTTGCTTATAATAATAGTTATCAGGCTACAATAGATATGGCACCATATGAAGCATTGTATGGTAGAAAGTGTAGATCACCACTTTATTGGGATGAAGTGGGTGAGAGAAAGACGTTAGGGCCTGATACAGTCGGTGAGATGATTAAAATCGTGAGGAAAATCAGAAAAAGAATTCAAGAAGCTCAAAGCCGACAAAAATCATACGCTGATACACGGCGGACAGAGCTGCATTTTTCAGAAGGAGATAAAGTTTTTCTGAAAGTTTCACCTTCAAAAGGGATCGTAAGATTTGGTGTAAAGGGTAAACTTAGACCTCGTTTTATAGGACCTTATGAAATTCTAGAGAGGATAGGCCCTGTTGCTTATAGGTTGGCTTTGCCACCAAGTTTTGGAAATGTCCACAATGTTTTCCACGTATCTCAACTTAAAAAATACGTGTTTGACCCTAAACACGTAATTCTTCAAAACGACATAGTGCTAAGTGAAGATATGAGTTATGAGGAGAAACCCGAAGCTATTCTAGACTCGAAAGTTTTGTGGAGACACCACGGATATTAAGAAGCTACGTGGGAACTAGAAGAAAAGATGAAAGAAAAATACCCTGAACTATTCTCTGAAGGTACGAAATTTCGGGACGAAATTTATTTTAAGGAGGGTAGTATGTAATACCCCGTACTTTAATTCGAAAGAATTATCAAGTTTTAATATTAATTAGGGTACAATATCCGTAGGATTTTAATTTTTCGTTGATGAGTTCAAATACGAAAAATTTATTTATCAATGAGTTTAACGTTAATTGTGACGTGCTCGAATTCCTATTCAATTATTGATAAATCCCTAATTGAATTATTATTTTGGAATTTTGAAATATTCAAATAACAAATCGATTATTATTATTATTATTATTATTTCATGCTATTAACAATTATATAATACATCTCCTATTTATTTATTTAGAGCCCAATTAGATTAATAAAATTCAATTAGATAAAATAGAAAGCCCAATGAGATTAAAAGTATCATTTATGGAATGAAAGGTCCAATAAGGCAAAAATAGCCCAAATACAATTATAATACATTCCTACAATGATACACAACTACATTCTATATTTACATTACTACATTTATACATGACAACATTCTATGATTGCAAAATAAAAATAAATAAATAAAATTTAAATCAAGAGGAGTCATGCTCCTCCACGTCGCTTTCCACCCTACCACACATATCTTTCACCCTTCTACCAACTTCAAACTTTTATCCTCCATACAAACACTTCTTCCATCGACATCATAACTTTATAGATTTTCCCTTCTCCTTCTAGTTGCCTAGTCCCTGCAAGTGAAGAACGCATAGGAGAGGAAGAGAGGCAGTAGCAACAACACATTCCTAATCCATCTTCTTCCACCTTCCACCTTCCACTTCAAGTAGGTTTCATCAATTAATTAAATCATTCAGTATGTTTTTAATTATTTAATTTCAGTAATTAACATGGAACTTAGTATAGAACTTCTAAGGTTTGAATACAAACTTAGCATCCTTCACATTCAAGAACATAGTATTTTTCCCTTAGAAGTAGTGAGTTTTTTTTTTTACGCAAGAACTTAGAGAATAAAGGGATATCTCTTCTCCACATATCCTCATTGTATATCCTGTAAATAAAAATCATCTTAAGATTCATAGTCAAAGAACTCAACATAAATCATCTTCAATAATCCCAAAATCAAAACAAAGACACAACTAAGTGTTCTGTAAACAAAAAAAATAAAAAAATAAAAAATAAATAAAAATACCTGCTGTTAGTGTGCGAAGCCACCCGGCTGCATATGGAGACGTCGGCGTCAGTGCACGACTGCAAACAGACACCCCGACGCCGTTGTCGTGGATACCAAAGAGGGCATGGAGTTAACCGACGGGAAGAAGGTGCGAACCTTGAAAATAAAAATTGGGACTTTTCCCAAAATCGAACCCTTTACTCGATTAGATAAGAATGGGCACGAACCTCATTGGAAAATTTGGCCGGAAATTGAAGCTTTGGCCGGAGAGAAAAAATCAAAGGAGAAGAAGATTCATTTATTTTCGTTTTGGCGAGAAATCAAAAGGGGAGGAAGAGTTAGAGCAAGAGAGAGAGAGGAGAATCTGGGGAGAAGCTACCATGGCGGTGACGATTTTCGCCGGAGAAGAAAGACGAGGGAATTGAACATTGCAAATTGTGTCTATGTGCGTGAAGGTGAGAAATGAGAGGGGGTGAACTACTGAAACTCACGTAAATGGGGAGGGGGTTGGGAACTTTTGTTTTATTTTATTTGTTTTATTATTATTACTACTTTATTTTGTTATTAAAATGTGAATTAACAATTATTTAAAATCTAGATATAATTAGAAAAGAGATGGGCCGGGTCGATTAATGGGTCGGGCCCTATTCAATTAAATTAGTTGGGCCTATAAATTTATGGACCATGGTGAAAAATATTTCTTAGCCCAAACCATTACAAAATAATTATTGGGCTAGATCTAGATTTAATTAATACTAATGGACTATTATTATTGAATAATTGTGTCTTTGGGCCTAATTAAATTGGACCTTGATTAATTTAATTAATTGAATTAATTAAAATTATTAAACTTGATTAATTGATAATTAATAGTAGATTAATTATTTAATTAAATTATATTATTAATGATTAATAATTAAGGTTAATATTTAATTAAGAGTAATTAATTATTAAATGTGAAATCTTTAGTAATAATAATAATTATGCGGATTAATTATTATTTGATTTATATCAAACCTTAATTATTAGTATTAATTATTTGTAATTATTTATTAATAAATAATTATATTACTTAATTAATTTAGTGAATCTAAATTAATTCGAATCGAGACATGAACCTTACGCGAACCTATCTAAAATTTCCGATTCTTATGTCGGATTTAATTGTTACAATCATATTAATTGCAAGAAAGCAATTAATTATTTATCGAATTAGTGAACGTTTATTTCATTTGAACGAAACTAAGATTTTTGGAGAAAACCTTAAAGCTTCGTTGTGATTTAGTAGAACGGCTACGAAACCCTTAAACCTATAAAATCATTATGTCTCGAGTCAACAGAGATATTCTAAGAACTCAATGATTCTAAATGTAACTCGTTACCTGAAGGTCCATCGAGGGGGTGACAGCTAAGGAACGAGAAGGAGAATCAGACTTGTCAGCTAATACTGGTATCTCAGGTGGGTTTACTATACAACCTATAGTTTTGCTGTAATTAAACATATTCACATAAAATGTGAAATGATTGGCATGCATAAAATTCTTTGTGTTTTATGTGTGATTCCTATCTGTGTTGAGCCATGTTTGTGAACTGGTCAACTTGTGAATAACGATCGGATCTTGAGCCATGTGTTGGTCAAGGTTAGTGTACACATGGGGAGTGAGATTGTGAGTCATTACGGACCGGTCCACATTGGACTGCGTGTCAGTATTGACCGATCCGGTGGAACCCAATATTAACGTCTGGGGAAGCGGTAACATTGCTCACCAGCATTATTGCTATTGTTTATGTCTGGGGGAGCGGTAACATTGCTCACCAGCATCGGTTACAGATATGGATGAGACACATGGAAAAGAGAGTGATAACTCCAACTTTTGGTTAAAATCAAATGAATATTTTGTATTCGCAGGTTATTTCAAGATACTTGTGTTATACTGTGATAATGCATGATCAATAACTGTTTGTTTTCGGCATAACCCACAGAGTACATCAAGTACTCAGCCCTGCTTGAATTTCCAAAAACTTGCAGGTTGAGCAAGGGCAATGGTTGAAGTGCTAAGTAGACGTGCTTTTTGTGATGTAGTAAGGGGTTAATACATATCTTCATATGTGTATTAATGGCTTTTGTTATTCCGCTGCAAAATTTTATTGTTTTCCTTAATGGTCTGGATAGTAAATCTAGAACCCCTTCTGACGTATTTCAGTTCTTGAATTCTGTATTCCATACTTTGAACCTTTTGGAACCTCTATCAGTATGTTGTTCTATTTGAGCCTCTATGTTGGGAACCCTACAATGTTATATTGGTTTTGATAATGTTATTCGAAACAACACTTAGTAAAAAGATGAAATCTTGAATCAAGGAATTGATGTTATCTATTAAGGAACAACTAGTATTTAAAAGAAGCAGATTGTGATAATTTTCTTATCTGTATTATTCTTTTTGGGCTTTCCTGGAGTCATCAATTCCCACCTCTTTTAGTCTAACCTCATTGTAATGATGGCATGTTAAACTTTGAACAGATCGAAGAATTGGAATCAGTTCACAGTTTAACAGCTCGCTGTCCTATGCCTTATGTTGTTTTTTGCGTTTAGATTTTACAAGATCAAAATTGTAAAAGGAAGTTTGAATTTTCAAAATTACTTATAGTGATCTATTTCTAGTCCTAGCATTCGTGATAGCTGTATAGGAAAGTCTTGCAAACTGGAGCAACAACGAGCTGCACTACAACAGATCATCTTCAACAGCTAGAGACAAATATCATAGGAAACGATATGCACCTGCTCATCAACAGCTAGAGTTCATGGAACAGCTAGAGTTCATAGAACAGCTAGATTTCATGGAACAGCTAAAGACTATGGAACAACGAGACATATGGACAATAGATCGTAATCTCAAAATCGATCTGTTCACTCAAACTTCTCCAAAGGTCAAGATCAAGAAGTATATGTTAATTTGGAATCAAACCAATTAACAAAGTGTGGACAGCTCGTCTCAAAGATATTGTAGGAAACAATATGCATCTGTCGTAAGACAGCGGGCTGTTATAATCCACACCATTACTACGGTGGACTGCCGACATACCTAAATTTGTCTCAAGTCAACCACTCAACGTATTATCACATCAACGACATGCTTTAAGGAAGGATGTTCATTAAAAATCAAATCTTCTGTACGGTGAATCATCTCCAGTATGGCAATACATTGGGAAATCTCGTGAAAGGTGGTAACCACTCTCATTTGGCAGCGCGTGTCTCAACATCACTGCCATGCATTTAATGCAGCCATTAATGCGTTGAAAAAGAGTACCATCGTCTCCAACGGATAGTTTCTTCAAAGAGGCTATAAATACCACCTTCACCTCCAGAAAGAAGTACGAGAATTCAAGCTTTCATCCTGCTATTACTCTGCTAATATCTTCATGCTTTCATCACTCAAAACACTACCAACTCTCTAGAATTCTCAGTAGTGTTTATAATCTTTGAAGATTTACTTTATGGAAATCTATTGTTTACCAAACCCAAGTTAAGATCTAGTTTTGATCCAAAAGTTGTAAGATTTAGATTGTAGTTCTTCAATCTAAGAAGTGTAATCTCAAGTTGTTATCTAGTCTTGATAAATTTGAGGCTCGAGCTCAACGAGTAAAAAGAAAGGAGACACAGTAGATTTCGATCTAGTTTTGATCGAGCCGTGGACGTAGGGAAAGTTTATCCCGAACCACATTAAACTCTTTGTGTTCTTACTTTCTGTTTTACATTATTATCATCCACTTCATACTCTTGCATTTAAATCTTGGTTGATAATATCTCCAGGAAAGAAAACTGTTTTCACTTAAAAAGAGCATTAACCACCATATTCCGCACACAACCTTAATCAAGTTTAAATCTGTGTTTATCACTCTTGATTATTGTTATTCACGCATAAGGTATTATTTGAGTAAGACTTAATCTTCCTAACAAGAAGATTTGTTTTACTACTCCAAGCTATCTTAAGTTATTAAGAAGTGCTAAAGCCTTATAGTTATGTTTCTGGACCAACACTATAAGCTATTGACTCTTACTCGTAGCTGTTTCTGGACTATTGTAATCGATTATATTTTAAATTCCGATGTTGTTTGTGATATCATCCTTCTTAACCATTTCTTTAATTCACCACCAAGTCGCACTCCATGGATCCGTCCTTCCGGGAAATGGGGTCGTGACAGAGTGGTATCAGAGCTATTGGTTTTCTTCGCTCTTACTACTAAAGATTTATTCTAGGAATATCACAGGGTGATATTCTAACAACTTATATGTCCTGAGTTGTTGTTTCTTCGTGTATAGTCTAGTTTGAGTCACTAGACTAAGTTAAACTTAGACAGCAACTCTCAGCACGGCACCATACCCCGCTCAACATTTGTTGAGGTATGAGATTTTTAGAAAGTTTAATCTGTTTGGCGTATCCAAATTCGTGATTTGCAAAAACATGTGAAATATTGTTTATTATGGCATGATTATAATGTTTTTCATGTGCATAAAGAGGACTTAGAAAAATTTTAGGGACTTCATTTGCCCTATTGCTGAGAACTAAAAAGAGAACGAGAACTTAGAATTGCTCTAGATTCTCACTTATCTCGGAAGAAGTTGCGATCAAGAACCAAATTGGGTCATATTTCGTGAATAATGACAAGTCGACTCAAGAAGGATATGTTGAAGATCAAAGGAACAAGAGACTAAGAGAACTTCAAGCATGACCGAACAAGCTAGAGAAGGATCGGGTGCAGAATGAAGGAATTGCGAATCAAATACCAATAATTTCTGATGTATAAAAATTTGCACCGTTTCCAAGGCACGACGAATATTGTGGTGCCTTGTCACGCATTTTGCGAGATACATTCGTATCAAATTAAGGGTCAACCCTTAATACAGTTTAGACTCTGATTGTCGACGCTGAATTTCAGAAAGAATAATAACGTATCTTTCTCACCATAGAATCTTGAATAATTTTTCCCAATCTCAAAACATGTTGTGCTAACACAAAATACCGTTTGAACTTTTCCCAACTGAGATTCATAATGAGTCATATTTTAATCAAATAAATAAAAATACCATCTCATCGAACCACACATAAATAATTCTTATGATCGATTTAGTACAACATATAGAAGAATTTAGAAGTCTAAGCCTATAGAGCTTTAGGAATTTGATTCTAGAGAAGAATTTTAGTATCCTATGCCTATTGAGTTTTCAGAATTTATTTCTATAGAGGAACTTTATTGATATTACCCTTATGTATCTCATTTCTCGATGCGGGTTTTTATGGTTTCGTTTTACTATTATAGATGGCGATATTCGTGCATACAGCGCGAAAGAGTACTATTAGCCTGCAGACTCGACGAGTGGAGGTTTTTCGTGCATGTAGGATGTCAGAGGGGGAGGATCTCAGGGAGTTCTTAGCTCGATACACGAGACTTTGGCGTGAGGCACGCCCAGCCAGAGTGACGCATCGTGAGTGTATCCTCACTCTTCTTGATGTGCTGCCAGAGGAGCGGCAGGATTGGGCCAGAGAGTCTCACTACTTGTACTTGTATCATCTGAGTGATTCTCGTGAGCTGGTGGGAGACGTACTCGAGTTTATACTTCTGATTAACCGCCAGTTCACCTTGCACCGCGTGCCACCTCCGAGACCACATTTTGCTATTCAGAGGTACCAGACTCGCCCTCACGGACCCACAGAGACAGCGTACCCACTTCCTCCATCTATCGACCTTGATTCTCCGCGAGGTAAGCGGAAGAGGCCGATGTTTGAGATACCTGCACCTACCGGTGACCAGCGTTGTCGAGGTACTAGTACCATGGTCATGGGAGAGAGCTCTCGCACTGCACAGTCTGGGGACCAGGAGGTTCCATGTCTTCCGATGTCACTAGTGGGGATGACTAGGCCACTAGAGCCTCTGGTGGTGAGAGACTTTCGTCAGCTAGTGGAGGGGCTAGTTAGAGAGGTACGTGACTTTATTCCTACTCCGGGAGTGATACATGTGCAGGATGAGGATGGAGTAGTTGACGAGGAGGATTCCGAGGAGGACCTCCAGGAGGAGGATCCTGATGAGGATCTCCAGGAGGAGGATTTGATGGATGGAGAGACGACTAGCGACGGTATTTGTTAGATCTGTTTGAGACAGAAGTAGTAGTAGCAGTAGTGCTTGATGCATAGATAGGCAGTTTTTGTAGCCCATATTATGGATTTTAGACCATAGTATAGTTCTGGTCATTCCGTTCTTTTGACTAGAGTTAATGACAATGTGTTCCATATGAGAAACATCTCAACCTAGTGTAGATAGTCAGCTAACCTTTTGATGTAGTCGATGTTAGTCAAGCATATGCTTAGTACCACTTTTTGCACATATGCAAGATTAACTTTAGTACTACATGATGTATATATTGCTACCAAAGTCCTTGTGGAGGCAATCTTTTATGATGATGCATATTGATATATTTCAAGATCTGTGTTGGATATTTTTCAATCTATTATTCACTTATAAATTCTCTTGATCTACAATTTTTCTTTGTTTATCGAGATTTTTTTTTAAGTACCTTTCCTTGAGGCGTAATAATCAATTAATTGTATTATAAATTCCTTTATATTTCGCTAATGTTAGTTACCTTATCAGAATGTCGTCTCGAGGAAGAGGAAGTGGAAGAGGAAGGGGGAGAGGAAGAGGGAGAGGAAGAGGGAGAGGAAGGGGAAGGGGAATAGAAAGAGAAGAGGTACCAATAGGAATGTTTGATTATGATGAGGAGAGAACTCCGACCCCACCTCCACCTCCGCCCCTGAGAAGAAGAATAGAGGAGTTATTCTTGAAACAACACCCTCCAACCTTCAATGGAAGTGGAAAGCCTGAAGAAGCTGAGCTCTGGGTTCGAGCAATGGAACGAATTTTCAACTTTCTGCATTGTACAGACCAGGAACGTCTTTCCTGTGTCTTATTCCAACTTTTAGGAGCTGCAGATTTCTGGTGGGAAGCCAGAAGAAGGGCTCTGACACCAGAGCGACTTGCAAACTTTACTTGGGAGGAGTTTAAGGCTGGATTGTATGAGAAGTACATTCCGAGGGCATACAAGATCAAGAAGGAGGCTGAATTCCACGATCTGAAATAAGGAAAGATGTCGGTCACTGACTACGATCAACTATTTAGTGAGCTGTCAAGGTTTGCTCCACATCAGGTGGACACTGATGAGAAAATGTCTGACAAAGTCCGAGCTGGACTTAGGTATGAGATAGGGATGTCTTTAGCGAGTCATGGAAGACTATCTTATACAGAGTCACTGAACCGAGCACTAGATATTGAGGCAGCAATGCCAGAAGAGCGCAAGGCGCCAACTACTGCAACAGCACCAGCACAGTCCCAAGCTTATTCTAAGAACTACAAGGGTAAGCGTAAATGGGATTTCAACCAAGGAAATAGTCGTCCAAATTTTCAGGGAGATTGAAGGCCATGGCAGGGAGCCACGCTTCAGGGTCAACAAATTACCCCATGGCAGGGACAGGGACGACAGAATGTCCCAGGGCAAGGAATAAACCAGAAAGGAAAGTCAAGCTCTCCCTTATGCCAAAAGTGTAATCGAAACCACGTGGGTACATGCTTCCCCAACGTAACTTGCTATAACTGCGGCCAGAAGGGCCATTATGCTAACAACTGCACGGGAAAGCCACAAGGCCTACAGACAAGGCCAAATCAGTCCCATGGTTAATTCAAACAGAACCCTCAACCTTTGAGGGCATTACAAGGACGACCTCAACAACAACCCCCACATAGACAGATTCAGAATGCTCGAGCGTTTGCACTAAATCCGAAACCGCAAGACAAGAACAAAGGGAATTTGGCAGGTATGGGAAAATTACTTGACATAACTGTTATTATTCTTTTTGATACGGGAGCATCCCACTCTTTTATTTCTAATGCATGTTCGGATACGATAGGATTAATACCTGAATGAACTAGGCATGAAATGAAAGTAGGAACACCCACTGGAGGATTTGTGACTACAACTCATGCTTGCTCTAACGTAGAAATAGATTTAGGGACTTTTAAGATCGCAGCGAACAACCTAAATCTTATGCCAATGTGTGATACGGACATAATTCTAGGAATGAATTGGCTAGCCGAAAACTATGCCACAATTCTCTGTAACGAGAGAAAAATTTCTTTCCAACCTCCTGGAAAGGAACCAACGTGTTTTCACGGAATTAAGATGGGGAGATTGACTCCCGTCATCTCTGCCTTAGAAGCTAAAAAGTTGATGAAGATGGAGAATAACCAGGCTTTTCTCGTCTATCTAAATGGCGAACCTGGAATCGAAAGAAAAATCAGGGATGTGTTGATTGTACGAGATTTCCAAGATGTATTTCCGGAGGAACTACCAGGACTACCGCCAGACAGACAAGTGGAGTTAACCATCGACTTGGAACCTGGATCAGCACCAGTGTCGAAAGCACCATACAGGATGGCACCCAAGGAATTACAAGAACTGAAGATTCAACTACAAGAGTTGTTAGACATAGGTTTTGTCAGACCTAGCATGTCACCTTGGGGAGCACCAGTCCTCTTTGTTAAGAAGAAGGACGACACATTGCGAATGTGTATTGATTATCGAGAGTTGAACAAACTTATCTTGAAAAATAGATATCCTCTTCCTAGGATAGATGACTTGTTTGATCAACTCAAGGGAGCAAAAGTTTTCTCAAAGATTGATTTGAGGTCTGCGTATCATCAACTTAAAATCAGACAAGAAGATGTACCCAAGACAGCATTCCGAACCAGATATGGTCATTATGAATTCATAGTAATGCCATTCGGACTAACAAATGCTCCAGCAGTATTCATGGATCACATGAATCGAGTGTTCCATCCATACTTAGACAAATTTGTTCTAGTATTCATAGATGATATTCTCATCTATTCGAAAGATGAACAAGAGCATGAAGAGCACTTGAGGATTGTTTTGGAGACTCTACGTACAGAAAAATTGTTTTCCAAATTCAGTAAGTGTGAATTTTGGCTCAAGGAAGTAATGTTCCTAGGACACATTGTGTCGGCAGAAGGAATCAAGGTGGATCCAGCAAAAGTGGAAGCAGTGCATGATTGGAAGTCACCACGAAATCCTAATGAAATAAGGAGTTTCTTAGGATTGGCCGGTTATTACAGAAGATTCATTGAAGGATTTTCCAAGATTGCTAAACCAATGACGCAACTGCTTAGAAAGGAAATCAAATATATATGGACTGAGGAATGTGAAGCAAGTTTTCAGGAACTTAAGCAGAAGCTTACCACGACACCAGTCTTGGCAGTACCGGTACCGAATAAGTGGTATGTAGTGTACACTGATGCTTCAAAGATTGGACTAGGAATTAGCAGCAGTTGTGCATGCTCTGAAGATTTGGAGACATCACCTCTATGGAGTTAGGTGTGAGATCTTCACAAATCACAAAAGATTGAAATACTTTTTCGAGCAAAAAGATCTCAATATGAGACAAAGAAGGTGGCTTGAATTAGTAAAGGATTACGACTGTGGTATAAATTACCATCCGGGAAAGGCTAATGTAGTAGCCGATGCCCTTAGTCGTAAGAATCAACCGAGTTTAGGTTATCTTCTCACACAAGAGGAGAAACTCATTCAAGAGTTTGGTAGGATGAATCTAGAGATAATTCATCCACCCCAGACAATTATAGGTTGTGTTGCTAAGCTTGTAGCAGTATCAGATCTAAGAGAGAGGATAGTGAATTCTCAAAGAGGAGACGAGACCTTAGAGAAACTTCGTCTCAAAATTAGATCAGATAATCCAAAGGGTTATCACGAAGCTTAAGACAATGCTGTATTGTTTGAAGGGAGATTGTATGTTCCTAATGATGAAAAATTGAGGAATGAAATCTTGAGTGAAGCTCATGATACTCCCTACACAGCCCATCCAGGGAGCACAAAGATGTACCAGGATTTGAAACGAAAATTTTGGTGGGACGGATTGAAAAGAGATGTAGCTTCATTTGTTGAGCGATGTCTGTCATGCCAACAAGTAAAAGCTTTACACCAAAGACCGTACAGAAAGTTACAACCATTAGAAATTCCAGAATGGAAATGGAACACATAGCAATGGATTTTGTGACAGCTTTACCAAAATCGAGAAGAGGGAACACTGCTATCTGGGTTATAGTAGATCGTCTCATAAAATCCGCACATTTCTTGCCAATCATGATCACATATGGGTCAGAGAAGTTGGCACAACTGTACGTTCGGGAGATTGTACGTCTCCACGAAGTACCAATGTCGATTACATCAGACAGAGATGCAAAGTTTACTTCGCGATTTTGGATGAGTTTGCAGAAAGAGTTAGGAACGAGACTAAATTTTAGTACAGCTTTTCACCCTCAAACTGACGGGCAATCTGAGAGAACCATTCAATCTTTGGAAGACATGCTTAGAACAGTGGTGTTGATCAGGGTGGAAGCTGGGAACATATCTTGCCATTGATAGAATTTGCTTATAATAATAGTTATCAGGCTACAATAGATATGGCACCATATGAAGCATTGTATGGTAGAAAGTGTAGATCACCACTTTATTGGGATGAAGTGGGTGAGAGAAAGACGTTAGGGCCTGATACAGTCGGTGAGATGATTAAAATCGTGAGGAAAATCAGAAAAAGAATTCAAGAAGCTCAAAGCCGACAAAAATCATACGCTGATACACGGCGGACAGAGCTGCATTTTTCAGAAGGAGATAAAGTTTTTCTGAAAGTTTCACCTTCAAAAGGGATCGTAAGATTTGGTGTAAAGGGTAAACTTAGACCTCGTTTTATAGGACCTTATGAAATTCTAGAGAGGATAGGCCCTGTTGCTTATAGGTTGGCTTTGCCACCAAGTTTTGGAAATGTCCACAATGTTTTCCACGTATCTCAACTTAAAAAATACGTGTTTGACCCTAAACACGTAATTCTTCAAAACGACATAGTGCTAAGTGAAGATATGAGTTATGAGGAGAAACCCGAAGCTATTCTAGACTCGAAAGTTTTGTGGAGACACCACGGATATTAAGAAGCTACGTGGGAACTAGAAGAAAAGATGAAAGAAAAATACCCTGAACTATTCTCTGAAGGTACGAAATTTCGGGACGAAATTTATTTTAAGGAGGGTAGTATGTAATACCCCGTACTTTAATTCGAAAGAATTATCAAGTTTTAATATTAATTAGGGTACAATATCCGTAGGATTTTAATTTTTCGTTGATGAGTTCAAATACGAAAAATTTATTTATCAATGAGTTTAACGTTAATTGTGACGTGCTCGAATTCCTATTCAATTATTGATAAATCCCTAATTGAATTATTATTTTGGAATTTTGAAATATTCAAATAACAAATCGATTATTATTATTATTATTATTATTTCATGCTATTAACAATTATATAATACATCTCCTATTTATTTATTTAGAGCCCAATTAGATTAATAAAATTCAATTAGATAAAATAGAAAGCCCAATGAGATTAAAAGTATCATTTATGGAATGAAAGGTCCAATAAGGCAAAAATAGCCCAAATACAATTATAATACATTCCTACAATGATACACAACTACATTCTATATTTACATTACTACATTTATACATGACAACATTCTATGATTGCAAAATAAAAATAAATAAATAAAATTTAAATCAAGAGGAGTCATGCTCCTCCACGTCGCTTTCCACCCTACCACACATATCTTTCACCCTTCTACCAACTTCAAACTTTTATCCTCCATACAAACACTTCTTCCATCGACATCATAACTTTATAGATTTTCCCTTCTCCTTCTAGTTGCCTAGTCCCTGCAAGTGAAGAACGCATAGGAGAGGAAGAGAGGCAGTAGCAACAACACATTCCTAATCCATCTTCTTCCACCTTCCACCTTCCACTTCAAGTAGGTTTCATCAATTAATTAAATCATTCAG